>CM071720.1:6273914-6288939 GCA_036630335.1 Physaria fendleri | reverse complement strand
TCGCACAAGCCCATTTGTTTGGACTATTTTAATGGGCCCGATTTACCAGTTCGTGGTTAATATCTATAATAGATACGTAGGCGACTTCTCGGATTCCAATTACTATTCCCGCTTCATTTATTCAAATCCGACATAAATGAGTAATTTTTGTTACGAGGTTTATGACTCGTTGTGTGGTAGCGACTCTTTGTCTAATGACGAATATTTGTTAGAAAGTTCGGATGGCCTCAGTAAAATGAAGGTTAGTGAATTAACCGTATACCAGTGTGTTTATGTAAAATTTATTTATGACAGGTAAGCCTTAGATCTAGGCGTTCCAATTTGCAGAGTTGGTTTTGGATTATTATTCTAAGAGTTATACTTGTTTTACTGAGACGCGTTGGCGTAGTCGCGAATCTAAAACAGCATGAGCTCAAAGTGTGATTCCGAGCTCATATTTGGTCCGATCGTGCTCATCTTTTTGGAGAAGCTTCTGGACATCTAGGATTTGCTTTTCAACGGTTAAGATTAGAACTGAACGGTTAGTTTTCGAGGTATGACCCAATATTGAGGGTGATCGTTTCTGTTCTAAGTGCAGCATTTAGTTGGGATAGAGTCCTTAATTGATTTCGAATTTTGTGAAGTGTTAGGAAGTCTCTAGGTGTATTAGAGTCCTCGGTCTTGAATTTGAGGAGGTTGGGTCGAATTTTGGGGGTGTTATTATGTGTTTTATTATTAAGTTTTATTTCCTACTTTTAGATAGAATTATCTTTTATCTGATTGGTTGAGAGTTATTTAAAATCTGATTGGTTGAGAGTAGGATAGATACTGATTGGTTGAGAGTAGGATAGATATAAGTTAAAATTAGAATAAACCTAGGATTTATTATTTGGCTGAGGCGTCGACAAAAAGAGAGAGAGCTAGGGCGATTTTGAGAGCTTGGTAGAGAGAAGCAAATTTCGTCGTGTTTTCGGTATTTTCGTGTTAGGCAAAGGTGAGTGCATTACCGTAGCTTATCTAGGTTATCGGGGAATGATATAATTGCGTGTTTGATGTGTGATACTGATCAGATTCATTGAGTGATTGATTGATTGCATAACTCTGTGGCTGGTACGTGATTTCTATTATGCTTGTATATGCTGTTTTTCCATAAATCTCTGGATATAACTTTGATCTATCTCACTCAATATTTGTCAAATATTGAATGCATCACTTCCTGGATGCAGGTAAGGGAAAAGAAAAGGTAGTTTTAGCTCGAACGTGGAATCATGGTTGGAGAGAAGAGATCGATCTAGACATGGGCGTGTGTGTAGCTCAGTTGTGGTTACTCGTATTATGATTTGTTTCGTTGTTTTCTGATTATTTTCTGAGATAGCTTGAACTTGTTACGTTACCTCAGGTTCTGGTTATTTATTGTAACACTTGCTGAATGATTTCAAGTTAAATTTTGGAAAATATCTTGTGTAATAAAGTATTGGTGATTGACGTTTATCTGCTAGAAACCGTAAGAAGTATTAAGTAATATTGCTTCCGCTGTAGTATTAATTTTGTTAATTAAGAACGGGGTCTCACACACCAGTTACCACATGTCTCGCGTGTGCATTACCCGCTCTACACTTCACCCGCAGGCCTCTGCGCCACGAATTTCTGCCAGGTTTCCGCTAGACATCTACCCATACGCTTCACAGCGACTGCCCAAGACTCACTAGGGACACTAACACACGACACAGGCAATACCTCCTAGACTTAGCACATTAGGACCACGCTTAAACTTACATAATACAACTGCCACAACAATCACACACTCACAATCACACACACACCAGCACATACAGTCAAGGGTTAGAAACCACTTACCTTCATTTCTCTGCCACACACACAAGGTCCACGACCTTCATAGGCAAGCAATCATGCCATACTTAGGGCTATATTCACGCAATTCAATCTAATCATTATGGGAACGATTGCACGTCCTATAAAACAACGACTCAACTCATGCAACACAATGCACCTAACACAACGATCATGCACCACCCTCCTTACTCTATCTTCCTGTACTCAAACATGCACATACACAGAACAACACACAAGGACCGAAAACTCTATTTATAGGTAATTATGATTACCTACAATGGTTTTCCTATCCCGACACCGCATTCACATCTAACAACCCTAACACATAAACACAGGCAACGATGCACAACTAAAGCCGCAATCAAACATGCCAGAACCCCCGACAAAACTTCCTGAGCTCACGAAAACAACAACGTTTGCGCCTATATTACTCACCACTACCGGGTCTCTGAACATTCAAAACGTCGCACAATTCGCAAAACCCTCTCTAGAAACCGTAAGAAGTATTAAGTAATATTGCTTCCGCTGTAGTATTAATTTAGTTAATTAAGAACAGGGTCTCACAACACGCGAAAACATGATATCTATGATGAGATCATCTTTTGACATTAATACTGATTTGTTTACCGTTGAGCTAAGCTATTGGACACCGGACATTCGAACCTGGCTGATGTACCCCACGATGTATCAGTTCTGTGTCCCTCCCTCCTTGATTCGGGATGACAATGATGTCGCAGTTTTTTAGGACTATTATTCCCGTCTTCCCAGTACTCAACTCTTCGTTACTATCGACCCTCGTCCTCCGGCAACAGATAATCAGCAATCTGACCCCACAACCAACTGGTTTACCAGAGAGTAGCAAATGGTTTTCTGACAACATATGAAAATGGTTACTAAATTTATGTTTTAATTAATCCTTTAGAGTTTGTATTTCCTATCTATGTGTTTTATGTCATATGTTTCGTTTTCCCTTATTATGTGTTCACCAAATAATATTATCGTTTCTTACCATCAGTAAATCAAATCATATCGATTAAATTATGTAGCTTCATACATGAAGATTATTGTTAAATAATGGATAAAAGATAAAGCATACATAAATAATTGTGTCCTTGTGACATGTCAAAGGAAACCACAAAAAATAACCCCAAACGAAACCCACCTCTTATATTCAAGTCATGCTAAAATACAATCATCGGGTTTTGGAAGATATTTTACAAATAACATATAGAAAAACAAAAAATCTCGTAAAACAACATTTTTATTAATTACTTGATTATCGGTGAAATTTTCCACACGCAACCAAGTATATCTCATCAACCATTGTTTCCTCTATTGGCAGCTGTGCGTGATGAGAGATTACCGTTTCGAGATGGTACCGAAGACCTTGGGCGTATCTCAACTCCAAGGCAAATGTGTTCACTGGATTGACTGACTAACAATCTCAAGAACTATTCGACGTCCTCGTCGACCAATATTGGTATCGGAGGCTGCCTGAACTGCTCTCGTGCTGGGTAGTTATCATATATTTCCAGATCTGGCGTCCATTAAGTGACTTCAATTATGTTTTCGGTAAGGTTAACGTCAAAGGCGTCGGTAATCAAAGATAATAGATCATCCAGTGTGTGCACACACGAAACATCCACGACCTGACCGAAAATTCTTTCATGGAGTTCGAAATCCCACTCCCCATTCAGATGACAAATCCAGTTCCCCGCCAAAACTAATACAGGTATCAGAGCCATTGCAGTGGTAAATAGAAAATATTAAAATATATACTTTTAAAATGGGTCTCCGTATTTAAAATTTTTATTTGGTTTTTAGTTTACGATAATGTGGACACTCGAATATATTAGCTATCGCACAAAAATCAAAAAGACTATCTCTGACTATATTTGTCTTTATACTGACAACGACAACACCTTCCACACTGTTGGTTTCGAATATTTAAATAAATTCGTATATCCAACCATAAAATATCTATAAAACCGCATTCAATTACAAATAAAATCTATATAAACATTAAACCATATCAACAAGGTTCGCGGCCGAATCTTTAAAATTGTTGCGTTTTTAAACGTCGATTGTTTTGTTATTGATTTAATTCCTTTTTTTGGTGTACAGATAAGGAAGCTTTGTAACTACAACTAAATGGCAACCTCCCTTGTTTGTGTATCTGTTGGGAAATGGCACATTCAAAATGGAACATTGAGGTGGAAATTCGTTGTGCGAGAAGATACAAACCAGAAAGTTGTTGACCTCGCCGGAGTCACTACACACGACGACCTTGTCTCTTTGATGATAAGAGCTTTCGATATTAACACCAATGTACACCATGTTCAAATAAGTTTCTGGACTTATAGCATTCCACTTCTAGTGACATACCCATCCAGCGAACAGACTTGTGTCCCTCCATACTTAATCGAAAACAACAACGATGTCGCGCTCTTTTTACGATGTCGTCCTCGTCATCCCAATACTAACCTGTTTCTTACTCTGGACCTGAAAACAGGAGACGACACTCCGATCTGGTTCACCACTAATTAAGAAAAGGTTTTCAGAAAACCGAGTATCTGTTTTTCAATAATGATCAGATGTTTTAGCTGATGTATTATTCGAACTTTTGCGTTGCCTAAAACTATCTTTTTTTTTCGATTCCCCATGTATGTAACTTTATATCATGTCCTGTTTGTAATATTAATTATGTTGCTCAATGTTAGTTATCTATTATCTCCTTCTACAAAATACTTATTAGATTTTACAAAAATAATTCTGAACATTTAGTACACATTTAATATTTTTATTTAATTTCTCTGTGTGGTCTGTTGTTTTTGAAAAAAAAAATTTCAAGTCCGCCTAAGTTGTAGAAAAGTTTCTAACCCTTCGAACGAGGCACGCAACCTCAAAACTATCACTATTAGTCGTTTGTAACATCTACTTTATAAAGGTTTCTGACACTTCATACTGTACTTTATCCTTTTCATTTAATGTAACACGGGACGTGTTATTGTCCTCGGGGTATACATGAACGCCCTAATATTTCTCCTTTATAAAAACCAACTTCTGACTGAGTGCAATCATTGTTTAAACGAAAACTAAAATTGGGAATATGAATCCTACCAACGAACCAGACGTTTACCTCACCGACGATAGCGATCCTGATGATGTTTCACAAGACGAAAGATGGGTTTTAGAAGTAGAGAAACGAGGAAGGAATATTTCAGTGCTGCTACCCATTCGAAGAAGATAACTTGTCACGTTTACCGGTAGACCACGTGAAAACCGAAATATAACTCTTCAATCTCTTCTGCCATCTGCGAAGCGACCACGCTATGGAAATAGTGGAAAAAATCTCACCAACCATAGCCGCCCTGATGTGCCATCTGCGAAGCGACCACGCTATGGAAATAGTGGAAAAAATCTCACCAACCATAGCCGCCCTGATGATCAGTCCTCACAGTAAAACACAACAATGGGAACTTCGTCACACCTTGTTTTTTCTGTTTAATAATAATGTGTTCATCTTTGTAACCTGTTTAGGTAATTTGATTACCTTTTCAAACATTTCTTGTTTCCTCTTACTTATGTTTTAAATAAAAAACATTCTTCACTTCACCAAGGAATTACACACCCCTTTTGGGGTTATAACAAAAGATATACATCATCATATTCTCTAACTACATATTTTTAAGATTCACGAATACACTCAACAACAATATTGCACACAAAATAATAAAATAGAGGTTCTTGGTTAAAGAACATGCTTTTAAAGAAAACTGCATAACACTTCCCTGGCCTTTTGTTTTGTGTATTAATTGAGTAGTTTGCCGGTCTAAAGTTTCAACTTCTACTGAAACTATCTCAATATTTCGCTGCACCGCTGCAATACAGTCTTCTCTCCAAGAAGAATTATCTTCCAACCATGTTAACAGATATCCTTCATTTCGGGAGTCGTTACGTGCTAAAAATATTTCATCTGCAACGACCTTATCGAACCATTTCTCTAGATGAACACCACTTTCCTGAAATAAAAAGTACATCATATTGCTAACCTATTAATTACTCCGAATATAAGAGCTTACCTGTGCTGAATCACACTTGAATATCAACCGCCCTGTTTCTGGGCCATTAACGACTGACTCCAAACCCATGGAATCACACTTGAATATCAACCGCCCTGTTTCTGGGCCATTAACGACTGACTCCAAACCCATGTTTGCACCACAAAAGCAGGTTAACGGAAAACCAAGGCACAGGTCTCCTCGGTTTCTAGGAACTGTCAATGATGTCGGAATTGAATTTCTCTCAGTTGAAACGTCTGATGAAAGCGAATCGTTTGTATCTGACCTACTTTCAACTGAAGAAATTGATTCACTTGTATGAGAGCTCATTTTCTCTAATTTTCGTCACCGAAATTAATTTGTGGTAATAGGGATTTCTGATATTATATCTTAGATAGAGGCCTTTATATAACCTAACATTCCGTACAAGGCAGGAAAGGTTTAGTTAATGGAAACAAAGTGGCGCCATTAAACATTTCGTACATTATTATAAACTTACAATTTTATGGTCTAAATGTTTTAGTCACCACCAACGAAGGACCTAATAATAATTAGTTACTTCAGTGATTAAAATAATAAACTGGCTGTGATATAATTACTCAATAATCCATCGAATATTTAATTTTTTAAAAAAGATAGAAATATGTTTAGGAATTCATTAACACTGTTTAAACTTTTTGACACAACAAACAAAGTCTAGAAAACCACACAAAGTTCAAATTCGATTATCAAGATTACTTAAGAGCTCCAACATAATGCTCGTACACATCAAATGCATACCTCTTTCGAAAATTAGCCACCATCTCTTCAGTTATGACATTCACTTGCAATCCTTGAGAAAACATTTCAATGTATTTAACCATAAATGGCCCATAATACCCGATTTCCACGTCTTTAGCAACATCTGCCCTATCATATGTGAAACGAGTGAGACTGGTGACCCTATAGCCTTATCGTGTGGCAAACTGTTGAATAAGAAGGGGTAATATTTCCCTGGTGACCCTATAGCCTTATCGTGTGGCAAACTGTTGAATAAGAAGGGGTAATATTTCCAGAATTGGTTGCATGAAGGTCGCCGCCTCCTCTTCCTTACTTAGCTCTTTGAAGCAGTCAAACACAGTAACAGTCCAGTTAATCAAATCTATACACATTGCAACCCAATGTTTCTTATCCTTCTAGTTCATCGGTGCATATATTCGATCAACATCTACGAACCACTCATTTATCCCTGGTCTGGAACTGCATGTACCTGCTAAGACGTTGCTTAGGTTTGGCTCCAAAAAAATGTGATTTAGGCGGTTCTATCTCATCAGCTGCGCAGAAATCAACGTATCTTTTAAACTCAATCACAAGTAGGGAACATAGGAAAGGCGAATATAAGACCACACGGTTGCTCTCCAGTTTAGGCCGCAATCTATCCCACAACATGTCAATCATTAACGTCATTGCTACCTATTCAATGTGTATCATATCTATCCCACAACATGTCAATCATTAACGTCATTGCTACCTATTCAATGTGTATCATAAGAATTACGGTTACCCCACATTTTTTTTTGTACTTCATATAGTTAAAAGAAAAACATGTTAACACACTCACATCGCCTGTAGAGTGCTCTCTTAGCAAGTATATCTCTGGGAATATTTGCCTATGGGTGGGTGTTTCATTAATCATATACCACCTACAAACAATACAATACTTTTTGTTTACTTTAATATATGTCACCAATATTGAATTTTCGTATGATAAAACTTACTGGGATTTGTATGTGTTAATATTCAAGTTCTTCAGGAAGAGGATCAAGTCCAATATCCACCACTCTTTCTTTCTCAGTGTTATCAACATCTTCTGTATTAGTTTCTTTCACAATTGCTGGGATCTTCTACAAAGAATAGTAATCATTATATAGATATTAATTACCAGTCAAGTATTTCATAGTTACCAAATTATATATTCATTACCTCTGAGCTTACAGTCTTATTGGATTGATCTGATTTAAATGCAGTGTCACGTGGACACTCCAAACCTATCACAACCTACACATTACAAAACAATAATAATTAGGGTTTCTCATAACAAGGTATCTCAATTAATTTCGAAATAAATATCAAACTTTTTCTCCATAAGCTACAGGTACTGATTCTCCTTCTTTCAACCCATCCTACATCCAAAAAACAATTTTCTGTTACCGTTATGTTCCTTATCTTAAAAAAAACACTTTCAATACATTTACAATTACTTGCTGCTTCTCGCACCGACTAAAATCATTACCGTCTTCATCTCCTTTATGTCCCTTATCATGCATTAGTAAAACAAAGTGTTGAACAAGGTAACAATTCTATATAATCAACAACATTTTTAAAAAATTTAAAAATAAAATAAATGTTCATACCTTTGTCTTCAATACATCAATGTCTCCAAGCGTATCCACGAAATCAATAACGTTCCTTATACCAGCATTGAAATTAAAATCTTCCTAAAATATCAAAGTCTAGTAATAAAAATCAAACCCAAATAATATACATAATTAGGTAAATCAAACCCAAATAATATACATAATTAGGTAATTAGCTTTGGTTAATAGATTACAATTTTCTTTCCACTGTTAACAACAGACTCTTCAAGATTACTTTCGACAACAACTTCATCCTGCCATAGAACAGTTTGTAAAAACATCTAACATACCACAATCTTTAATTAGTAATTACCAGAATCAAAAAATTTTCGATTACTATATTTTCCACACGATTTTCCAAATCAGCTTCCTCCTGCCATAGAACAGTTTATTTCTAGATTACCAACCGCTATTTACTTATTATAAGTAAATAGAACTATTAATAGATTACCATATTCTTTGCCCCCTTGAGTACGTCTTCCTCTGGGGTACTTGCATTATGGCTTTCTTCAACCTCCTCAACCTAAAACAACAATAACAAAATTTACAAGTTTTTGTTTCAGCCACCAAAACAAAGTTAAGCAAAGTTTACCATTGCCTTGCTAGTCTGACTAATATCTTTATTCTTTCAAACCATTAGTTGATTGAAAATATCAGAATCAGAGTCATGCAACTCAGTAATCTGATTTGATTTTTTTTTTCACCTCCACTTCTTCACTCAAAAACTGTCTCTTTTCCGCTGAGCACAGAATTTTTTCCACACATCCTTCTCTATGAACTTAACATAGTTTTGTATATTCGAAATACCCTCTACCCACAATCCTTTAAACAAACCCAAGTCACCATCATAACATCCAACATCTTCATCATCTGACTCACATATATCGCCTATATGTGTTACATCATCGCCTGCTTTCTTTCCACCTTTTTTGGTTGGCAATCTCTCACCTTGACAAATTACTTTTGCTTTACATTTGGGAAGGTCTATTGTTCCTTTCACCCACTCTGTAGAGTTGAAAACATAGGATTTGGGAAGGTCTATTGTTCCTTTCACCCACTCTGTAGAGTTGAAAACATAGGCATCACGCAAAAGGGTTTCTACTAATTGAACAGATAAATCATCAACCTCATCATCCCATGAGAAATCAGTGCTAACTAGCGTATATCCACCGTGAGCCACAATGCTGTATACATCAGTCTGCAGAAAAAAATACAAATAAACGAAAATGCTTGCATATAATAAGTAATCATAGGTTATTGTTATATGAGAATACCATTGGGTCACTCTCAAAGTCATTCAGAGTTTTGTCTTGATCTCCCTGCAATCTTTCAAGTCTTCCGCTCTTAGATTGGGATCAGAAAAATTTGTGTCCTTCACAGGCTTGCTAAGATACGCAGTGATGGCAGGTATAGCTTTATAGAAAACTAACTGAAAACCAATGCTCAAACCTTTCATTGGTAAGTGAGTCTGATGATATCTTTGCAAGAATTTTTCAATGGATGGGTTGGAAGAGCTTCTAAACCTAGCCATTTCCAAACTAAGTTCAAAAGAGAGACGCCCCCAAGTAAAGTTCAAGAACTCATCAATATCTCTGGTCAACTCAACGGTTGTAGGAGATACTTTAACAGCAAAGTTCAAGAACTCATCAATATCTCTGGTCAACTCAACGGTTGTAGGAGATACTTTAACAGCAACAGAATTTTTTGGGCAGAGAACACCATCAACGAGAAGAATCAGACATAGTCTAAATCGTTGGTCATTGGTTATCTGTTTACGAGTAGGCTTCTTTTTATCGTCTGTGAGGAATGTGCAAATTTTGGTAATAGACCCGTCTTCTAAACCAAGAGGACCTAACAATTCCCACCAATATGCCTCCTCACCGGTTGCTTGCTTTGTAAAATCAGACCAAGATTTTTCCATCTGTGGGTATGGCCCACAGTTCAGTCCAGTAACCAGAGCAAATTCTCTCACGGAATACTTAATTGGACGATTACCAAACAAAAACCATATCTCATATTTCTTCCGAGTTATCACCATCCTACCCAACATGTAATGCAGCAAACGACCAGACAAAGCACCACGCTTAACTAGTATCTTAAAAACGTTAAATAGACTACTCTTCTTCAATAATTCGAAATTGTCTGTTCCATTCAAAACTTCAGTAATTGTTTGTAAATAACTCGTTCTCGAATACGAGTTCACCTTTCCGGTGGAGGGAACTTCGCTACGATCCATTAGCTTTGGAGGAAGATTGACCTGGACTTCTTCTCTGCATTCTGAAGTCTGGTCATTTTGAAGCAACATTCTCTTTTCCTTTCTGCATGCAAATTTTGAGTCTAATTGAATCCAAGATGTTTAAAGAAACCCTAATTTTCAATTAAAGAAACTGTTTCCTTACTTATCGTAGCCCTTGGACATAGTCCACACACGGGCTTCAGCCTTTGGAGAATCGGGAACAACGACGGCGGCAGTAGAAGATCTTGTTTGTCGCTTCGCCGTAGTTCTGTTAATTTTACAAAAAAATAATTTCATTTTCGGTTCAAACCCCAAAGAAATTACAGATACATTACCTTTCCGAAGCTTGGGGTTCAATCTCCATTACCTTTCCGAAGCTTGGGGTTCAATCTCGACTTTCCTTTTTCTTGTTCGTACTTTCTTCACCGGTGCCATGATTCCCAACTTACTTTATTTCAACTTGCTTTGATTTTGTTTCTTTCGGATTTCAATTTCACATAGAGATGAAGAAATTGGAGTTTTGCTATGCGAAAACAGTTAGGGTGGAGAAGATGGTCTGATTTTGGATTTTCGATTGGTTACCAAAAGAGACGGTTACTGTTACTCAATATTACTTTAACAAAACAGGGCAGCACTTTTAAATTTTTTAAAAGGTTTCGGAATTAAAAACTGTCTTAACCATTACGATTAAGCCACGTCATCGATCCGATGTTATAAACGTTACAAACAAACTGACTTCGAAAACCGCGCTCTTTCGTGTTTAGTCACGCGGTAATATATAAAGATTTTTCCATCTGTGGGTATGGCCCACAGTTCAGTCCAGTAACCAGAGCAAATTCTCTCACGGAATACTTAATTGGACGATTACCAAACAAAAACCATATCTCATATTTCTTCCGAGTTATCACCATCCTACCCAACATGTAATGCAGCAAACGACCAGACAAAGCACCACGCTTAACTAGTATCTTAAAAACGTTAAATAGACTACTCTTCTTCAATAATTCGAAATTGTCTGTTCCATTCAAAACTTCAGTAATTGTTTGTAAATAACTCGTTCTCGAATACGAGTTCACCTTTCCGGTGGAGGGAACTTCGCTACGATCCATTAGCTTTGGAGGAAGATTGACCTGGACTTCTTCTCTGCATTCTGAAGTCTGGTCATTTTGAAGCAACATTCTCTTTTCCTTTCTGCATGCAAATTTTGAGTCTAATTGAATCCAAGATGTTTAAAGAAACCCTAATTTTCAATTAAAGAAACTGTTTCCTTACTTATCGTAGCCCTTGGACATAGTCCACACACGGGCTTCAGCCTTTGGAGAATCGGGAACAACGACGGCGGCAGTAGAAGATCTTGTTTGTCGCTTCGCCGTAGTTCTGTTAATTTTACAAAAAAATAATTTCATTTTCGGTTCAAACCCCAAAGAAATTACAGATACATTACCTTTCCGAAGCTTGGGGTTCAATCTCCATTACCTTTCCGAAGCTTGGGGTTCAATCTCGACTTTCCTTTTTCTTGTTCGTACTTTCTTCACCGGTGCCATGATTCCCAACTTACTTTATTTCAACTTGCTTTGATTTTGTTTCTTTCGGATTTCAATTTCACATAGAGATGAAGAAATTGGAGTTTTGCTATGCGAAAACAGTTAGGGTGGAGAAGATGGTCTGATTTTGGATTTTCGATTGGTTACCAAAAGAGACGGTTACTGTTACTCAATATTACTTTAACAAAACAGGGCAGCACTTTTAAATTTTTTAAAAGGTTTCGGAATTAAAAACTGTCTTAACCATTACGATTAAGCCACGTCATCGATCCGATGTTATAAACGTTACAAACAAACTGACTTCGAAAACCGCGCTCTTTCGTGTTTAGTCACGCGGTAATATATAAAAAATAAATAATAAAAAAACCAATTAACAAGTTTTCCAAAAACATGCGCTTCATTGTACGGCTAAGGGAGGGTAATTTGGTCTTCAACCAAATTCGAGAAGACCAATAAAGGGCATTTTCCGAGACCCAAAACGTAAAAGGCAGATTCCGAGTTTTGGGCCTCACAAAGGGTAGTTTTACCCATAAACCCTATAATGTTTTATCATTTTAATCTGTTAGTACATTTAGTTTGTAGGAATGAGTTGACAAAAAAAAATGAATGCAAGTATTTTGTAAAGAAAATATCAAACCATCTCTTCCCTGGCTTGTCTTAAGAATAAAGCCGTATTGGTTGTTTTAGTTTATTGCTTTGGGTATAGTTGTTGAAAGTGTTTCTTTGGGGTTTTTTTGAAAATTGATTATGGTTAGTCTGATTCATTGTCTCTATTTTGCTTTGTAAGCTCATAGTTTTGTTCTGAGTTGATTGCTTGTTTATTCTGAACGGTTTTTTTAGAAATAAAATTTGAAATTCTTTCAAAAAAAATATAGAAAATATCGGGTTGAAACCACAATTTTCTTCATACATAGAAATTTATACCAACATAGTGAGATCTAGAGACACGAAGTTAGATCACTGACCAATCAATTCTAGTTCGATCTTTCTCGGAAATTTCTAAAAAAAAGTGAAATCATTAGAGAAGGTCAGTACTCTTCTTTACTACTTGCTCATGATGTCATGCATAATTTTTCACATTACCTAATGTTATTTTGGTTTGTTATCTTTTTTTATACATTTAGTTTTCTCTTACAAACTATGAGAATATATAAATGAAACAGAAGTTCACAAAGTCTTAACTATATAGTCCACTTTCTAGAAACATTACAAAACATTATTATGTGAAAAGAAAAGTCATCAGTCTTGACTTCTTGTAGCCTCAAGAACCAAGACTAATTGCTATTTTCAACAACTTAGACTTAACATGAACTATGGCTTCATGCATTTCCTTGCCAGTTTCTAAGAATAAAAGCTAACTTTCATTGTCGGAAGTATAGTGGGTTAGTGGTTGTCAACCTCGGTTTCCAATGACATCATGGGAGTTCGAACCCCGGAGATTTCAGCTGAAAAGATTAATATTTAGCCGCTAACTAGGCTAAAATGACGGAAAAAAAGAGAGCTCACTTTCATTAACACACTTAACTCCAACTACCACAACATGTGATTCTGTTTTTACACACGCATGAAGGCATATGGATCAATCAATAATATTGGTTGCTATAGTGGGTCTGACGTTAAGAAAATAAAGAAAGAAAAAAGAGATATTTGTGGGGAATACCACATTGACTTCCCAAATTAAAAAAAAAAAATACTATCCCACAAATCTTAAGCGTTGGATTAGTGTGAACACACCAAATCCAATGGTTGAGATTTGTGGTAGTTGGATTAGTGTGAACACACCAAATCCAATGGTTGAGATTTGTGGTATCAAACACAAATGTGGTATTTTTTCTAATTTAGTGTTGACTTGTGGTATTGGTGTTAAATTTTTCAAGAAAAAAACTCTAATGGACTATTTGAATTTTTTTTTTGGTGAGATCATAAAGTTTTTTTTAAAAAAAAACAACTAACTGATAGGTCGGAAGTGTGTAGGTCGATTGGTTGCTACACCCCGCCAACCTTGTGATAAGTCTAATATAAATATGTAATAACAACTAGACTAGGCCTGGACAAAAGAAACCGAACCCGAACAACCGAACCGAAAAAACGGTACCGAACCCGAACTGAATTTACAGAATACCCGAATGGTACCTTAAACTCTAAATCCGAAGAACCGAACCGAACCGAAGATCCATGGATACCTGAAAAATAATTATATATCTAATTTTTATAATTATACATAAACTTATATGATTAAAAGTTTATGTTTAATATTTAATATTTATTTTTTTCAATTTGTAATTATAATTATATAACGAATTTTAAAATAATACTAAAATTTTATAAAACTAAATTTATATTTTTTAATGGGAATTTCACGGAATCTGCCATTAAATTATGGATCTCCGAATTATGCCACAATCGTCACCTCTATATTATGATGAAATCTATATTATAATTTAGAACAAATGAGCTGGTTTGTCAGAAAGACGATAGTGCCCTTGATGCTTTGATTTTCATTTTTTTTATTTTTTAATGGGAATTTCACGGAATCTGCCATTAAATTATGGATCTCCGAATTATGCCACAATCGTCACCTCTATATTATGATGAAATCTATATTATAATTTAGAACAAATGAGCTGGTTTGTCAGAAAGACGATAGTGCCCTTGATGCTTTGATTTTCATTTTTTTTTTTTTTTTAATAAGAAGAAGACAAGATGAGTGGGTGATGTACGCTCATTTGTTTCCATTATATTTCATCTCTTTCATCTCTCTTCATTTTTCAAGATGAGTGGGTGATGTACGCTCATTTGTTTCCATTATATTTCATCTCTTTCATCTCTCTTCATTTTTCATCTTCTTCACTCAAAACTTTATTTTCTCTCACTAAAAAAATCTCTGATTTTAGTTCTCTCAATGAAACTGAAAAAATCTTCTGTTTATCTTTCGACTAGTGAATCGTGATGGCG
>CM071720.1:6201985-6219863 GCA_036630335.1 Physaria fendleri | reverse complement strand
AGGCAGTTAAGGCAGGGATAATAACCGAAGAGCTTAACCGAGGATTTCTTCTAGGAGATCGTGTTCTTAGACTGGCAAAGGTTAAAGTATCTTTAGGACAGATCAAGAAAACTCCTTCAGAAGCCGAGGAAACAACACCTGCTTGACTCAATGTTATGTATGGTTTTAGATGTCTTTATGTTTGTCATTTTTTCACCGCTCAAAGAGAAAGCAAACACGCAGCTAATGTCTGAACAAGAAAGTTCATTGGTTGCTGAGTTTATGTTATACAATTTATATAACTTGGTTAGTGTAACACATTGAACCTCAAATCTATGACTGTATTTCGAAGGTTTAGAGATTTGTTTACCAACTTATAACTCAACCTCAAATCTATGACTGTATTTCGAAGGTTTAGAGATTTGTTTACCAACTTATAACTCATACACACAATTTTGGATATCAATTGGGTTCAAATAGATCATAATACACAAACATAATATACAGTTGCACACATATCACAATGCAAGATTCAATAACATTATAGTAATCTTCATGTCTAGAGCTTAAACTTGAATCGTCCAGAGATTGCGATATCAAATTGCTGCTTAATCGTTCCGCTTTTCGGATCATGGAAGCTTCTATAATCCTCGGAAACTCCACACTTTCTGAGAAACAATTTGAGTACAAAAGACTTGAGTAGATAAGAGGAATTGACATATATTTCAGATTAAAAGAGGTAAGGCTAATTACCACTGAGGATCATGATTCTGAGCAGCACTGATGCTTTTGTAGAATTTGGAGATCCGACCACGTGATTCAGGTTTCGGTTTAAAGGTTTTCTTCTTTAAGCCAAAGATCTCTTGTACCAACGGAACGTGGCTTAATACAAGCTTCCATGCCAGAAACCACCCTGTGAAACCCAAGAAGAATCAAAATTTGAGACAAATATGCAATACCCAGATGATCAAAACGAGTTATATAATCATCTAAAAGCCCTAAATATCAAAAACAATGCGGTTTATAATACATCAAGTTTGTGGAAAGAAAGAGTACAAAGAGCGATGAAGCAGACAACGAATGATATGGCCAGACACGGACGCACGATGAAGAGAAAGAGAAGAAAGAGTACAAAGAGCGATGAAGCAGACAACGAATGATATGGCCAGACACGGACGCACGATGAAGAAGAAGAGATTGTTGAGTACAGAAGGAGATTCCATTGACGTGCCGCTGTAGCTGATTGATCAGAATTTCTTAAGATTTCTTTTTTGGGGAAGAAGATGCAATAGTACCAATCTAATTTTAACAAACCAAATTTTGGGGAAGAAGATGCAATAGTACCAATCTAATTTTAACAAACCAAAAGGCTTTTACTTAACATTTTGGTTTTGTTCTATAGTTTAAAAAAAACCAAAAGTATGGGCTTTAATAATAGCCTCTGTTTTGTTTTTTTGGGTCAAACTTCAATGTCTTGTTTCATTGGTACACGTAATACGAACCTTCTTTTTTTTTTTGTCAAGACGTAATACGAACCATTTAAAAGCCAATAAATTGCAATGACAAATGATCAACTCAACAACCATGAAAATTGGAATGATAAAAATTTAATTTTCTGATTACAAATGATTGGAACAAACAAGTATAAAAGTGATTCAAGGCTCTGCTTTCTGAAGAACAATACACCAATTCGATTTGTCGAAAAATCTATCAACTATCTTTGCATTGCCTACTCCAGATGCTAACCTGTGAAGATATAGTTTCAGTATTAGCAAACAAAACTAGAATCTCTGGTGAGAATGGGAATGTAACTTTGTCATTATAACTCTACTGCATACCTTTCAAGTTCGCCTTCACTGAAGACATGGTAGTATCTATTGTACACAACAGCGCCTTTTCTGTCGTCTTTCTTTGCAAGCCCACTTGCAACTGCAGATGCAGATGCACCACTCACTTCAGCTCGGTGGTATGGTAAATGCCATGGAACAAAATACTCCTGTTGACTCTTCTTGAGAGCGTCCAATGAATCTTCAGTACAGGTCTCATTCTTTTGCTCTCCATTGCTGGCTTTTGTTTCAGGGATAATGTTCTCACCCTTTTGCTCTTTCATGCTCTCCTCACTCTCGGGAATGCTTTCAAGACCCGTGAACACGCTGTTCTCGGGCTTTTGCTCCCTTGTACTTACTTCAGTCTCTGGAATACTTTCAAGACTGAAAAACGGGTTGTTCCTCACGCGAGGGCTGTTCATTGGACTACCTGGTCCGACCCATTCCTCCACATATTTTGCAGATAAGGGTGTCCATTTAGTGAGCAGAGATTTGTCTTCCTGTTCTGCAGCCCAAACCGTAATGAGAACAAATCCCCCAGGCTTAACAACCCGAACTAGCTCTTCAATAGCTTTCTTTCTTCTGTTCTCTGTACTTAAGTGATGCAAAACAGCTATAGAGATAGCTGCATCACCAAAATCATCTCTATAAGGAAGGTTCACAGCGTCTGCAACCAAAACCTCTTCGCCTTTATCCGCACAGATCTTAATCAACGGCGGACTGATATCGCAGCCTATGAAAAAACAACTCGGGTTTAACCCCAAATACTTCCCATTCCCACAACCTGCATCAAGAATCACAGATCCACAAGGCAATGATACAAGAAAGGCAGCAACTTTAGGCCACTTAGCAAACCTTGTTGAGCTGAAATGTGGAGCAATCGCATCGTAAACACGATGAACATACTTTTTCTCTATCTCAGGCGTTGATTTAACACTCAAAGACGAAGATATATCATTTTCTCTGGTCGAGACTGATTGAATAAGTTGAACTGCTTCTTCCTCTTCATCAGAAGACGTATGAAGCTGCTTAGAATCACTTTTGACTTTGATTTCTCGCATATTTCTTGTAATTATCGAATAAAGCCCACAAAATGAAATATTTCGAGCTCTGGAGGAAGCTTGAATAGTTCTCAGAACATCAAAGATCATGAACTACTCCGCCATGAATCTGCAGAATACAGTACAGCCCAGGGAACCAAATTATCAGCTCAATCATTAAAACTAAGATTCAAAATCTAAATCCAATCCAAAAGGAAACAAATTCAGATAGATTTGAGGAAGCTTACAAAGTGAAGAAGAAACGTCGAACAGAGGATTTGGATTAGATGCGTCGGTTCGTGATTTGAAACGGAAGGTAGATTTAGGGTTTTCGGATGAAGAATTGAATGATATTAAAGATTCAGTACTCCATATATAACTTATTCACGATGTTTACCCATTATTTTACTATTTTCAATAAGACCCTCTTCTTTACGAAACATTAGCAATATCAAAATAACAATTGGCAACTATTTATCAAAAATGCAAATTTTTTGTTATAATTAATAGAAAGAGATTGGTAGGTATAAAGTCTGCAATTTTTAATTAAATGACCTAAAAGTAATGAATTACTCAAATAATTTATATCTATCATTTTATCTACACATTTTTAGATACCATAAATTTAATATCGATTCGGAATTTTTAGTATTAGATTTAAAGCACAATCATGTGTTTTCGAAAATCAGTTCGGGATTAATTTATATATTTTTGGATCAGTTCCAGTTGTTTTTTTCACATCAAGATATTTTGTTGATACAACATATTGAATTGAATTATTGCGCAATTCGCTTATACGGAAATTACAAAGCTACAACAACTTTTACAACTCTAGTCTCTAGCCAACAAATTTTAAAGAAGGTCCAAACCTAATTTCAATCAAATAGATTCAGACACCGTAGCATACAAGTAACTCCACAAGACCATGTTTCTTGATACACAAGCCAAGCATCTTTACCATCAACCCAATACCTTTCTAATCGCATCCACTAGTTCTTCTCTTCTTGAAACCTCCACCTGCATCACATAGGCCTCCAAAATATGAGTTTTACAACCAACAAAAACTCAGGTTTCTTAGTTTTCTCTTAATGTTTCATTACATACCTTGTTTAGAAGATTAGCAAGTACTTGTGGCAGAGCTTGCAGATCTGATGAATTCCCAATCTCTGCAAGTTTATTCAATAGTTTCTGCGCTCGCAACTCGCTTAGGTTCGCCTCGTAGTTACTAACATTATCTTTCCATGTGAAGAACATTTGGTCGTTTGTCCAAGCTTCTTCTTTTCCCTTTGCAATATCAGATTTGCAGAACCAATCCTGAATCAAAACCATTGCGGATTTATATGATAAGTTGTCTCCAGATGCTTCTCTTACAGTTTTCACAAGAGAGCTCTCGGCGATTCTCCTATTAAGCTTTTTGTAGAAGAAGGAACGAGAGCCACTCCATTCCACAACACTTTTGATCACTCCTTTTGCAGCCATTCTCAGGGAAGTATCATGAAGTTCTGCAAATTTGGTGGCGATTTGGATATAAACTGGTAAAAGCTGTTTCTCTCGGTCTTTAATCTGTTGCTGGAGAAGCTCGATGTTTACGTAAGCCTCAGTTTGTATGGCATCTTGGAGATTTTGGTAAAAGCTGTTTCTCTCGGTCTTTAATCTGTTGCTGGAGAAGCTCGATGTTTGCGTAAGCCTCAGTTTGTATGGCATCTTGGAGATTTACTTTGAGATTGATTAGCTTTGGGTCCAACCTTCCCATGCATTCTAACAGCTCTTTCGTTCTAAATTTTATCTCTATCGTCCCTTCTGGCTCAAGAACATTTCCACGAGCAGTTTCAGCAGCATACATTTCAACATAATCTGAATTTATCTGGCTGTCAACAACAACCCAAGCTCCACCGCGCAGTTCTCCCATCATTGGGATGTATACAAACACTGGCTGCCGATAAGTTCTCAGATTTTCTACTATAGTTGAACCAGCCTGTAGTATGCCTTCGAAAAGATCTCTCTGCCCACCTGAAAACCCTCTCCAGTTAGCTAGGATAAACAACGGAAGCTCTTCCCGGTTGAAATCCATGAGAGCTTGAGCCGTCTTGGCTGCTGAATCAGGAAACCAGACTTGGCCTGCTTGTGGAACAACTCTTTCATGAGAGTCAAGTTGTCCAGGATCGGCAGGGATGATCTGCATTACAGTTTGTGTCTCAACTGCAACAACTCCAACAGGAATTCCCCCGAGCTTAGCTCTACCAGTAACGACCGTCCTTGCCCAGCCCTCAAGAGTCTCAATAAAGCTACTTTTATCAAAGATACCGCCAAGCCATTTACCAGTATTGTCATTAACCCCAGCTATAGCCGCTCTTGGGTCGCAAGAGTTCTCTGGGATGTACTCCACAGCTCTCTCTGGTGGATCCAAAGGGGTAAGAACAGGAAGAGGACCACCCCCGTAAGCAGGTAAATAGCTCAGCCAGTTGAGGATCGCTGATACGCCTTCAAGATCATCTGAGACTGTAAGATGAACAACACCATTTGTGCCCATGATTTTTGGGCCACCAAGTTGCATGTGAGAGCTATAAACCTCACGCCCAAGTAACTTGTTGAGTGTAGAAAAGCCAGTCAAAATGATTGGCTGGTCAAGTCTCTGTATGCATCGCATACCCAAGCGGGCAAGGTACGCACCGATTCCAACTGTTCTTCCACTAACAAAGGTTAAAGTAAAGGTTTCGTTGTACGCCCTTGAGTAAGCACCAGCTATTGCTCCACTTCCTGTTAAATTCTCAACTCCAATACCATCTTCTTTGCCAACTATTGTATCAATCACCCACCTAGTTTCCCCACTAGGGAGCTCCACTTTGTGAGATATGACAGATGATCCAATCCTTTCATGGTCTTCGGGGCTTAGGTATATATACTGAAAACCATTTTCAGGAGAAACTTCATCTGACCATCCAACTTTGAAGCAGGCTTTGACTTCTTCAGCAACACCGAGTCGGGCACCAGAATTTACTGCCAAGTAAATCAAGGGAAGCTTCGTGGCACAAGCGAGTTCAGTAACAGCACGGAAAAATGCATCCTCTCTAGGACCAAAAGAACCAGCTTTGAAGGTGATATCATTGGCCACTATGAGAAGTTTTCGTCCCTTAGGAAACTCGGGAGTAGACATATCTATGCTCCAGGCCACCATTCCAAAGTCATTGAGACCCGGTGGTCTTTCAACCGGATTAAGAGATGTACCCACAGAACCTTCTGGCTTGGAAAATATAAGCTCTTTAACATCGATCAGATTATTCTTATACGGTTTCTCAACTCCAGGGAGTTGTGATGCCCACAGGTGTTCCAAGGCTGTCTCAAATGACTGAAAATGAAAGAAATAACATAAGGGGGTTGGAAGTAGCCAAAGAGTAAACTCATTTGTGTGAATCTTCTGAGTCAGTAACAAACCAATGGGAAGTCATAGCAATAAGTAGTGTTACTTCTCCTTGCCGCTAGGCGTTTCCTGTCGAGATATCCCAGTGGCTTATATTGATCATTGATTGGGGTTTCATGCAAAGGCCCCTTATTGGTAATTGAGTGGTATATTAAACTGTTTCTCCCAGGAGTTTCAACTTCCCGATATATCTGAAAATTTGAATCACAGTAGGTTAAGACAGCTAGATGTGTACACTTTCTGTATTGTTTGTAAAACCATTTTTAAGCTTGAACTTACATGGACAGTGCATGTACGGCCTGTCACGTTTGTAACCACAACCCTCCAAGCGCCACTTGCCAGTCCAGAAGACACCAACCACAGCCGCACTTCCCACTCACACACACCCAACCTATGCATTCTCACTCCGATAGATCTATGTATCTCTCGTGCTGCTTCTTCTAAGATCATCTCAACTATAGTTTCTTCATCCTCAGCATTCACTTCAACCCTCCTGTGAGAAACATCTTAAATATTACTACCATAAGGTCTGACACATTACAAACAACAACTAATCGATGGCACAATCATAGCAACCTGGGGTAAGGCAGAAGATCCTCTATCTGCTGCTCACGCAGTATGCAAAGGAACATGTGTGCATGGTCTGGTTTCATGGCAGCATTATGGGCATTCAATTCCAGTTCTTCCATGGCATCCATCAAAGACCTTAGAACACATTTCACCATAAATGACATGGAGAATAGAGTTTGGCTAAGTTGCTTATCCTGCCCCTGTTGCAACAAAAAGCTGTCGCTCATTGTAGCCTGTCGAACAAGAGATCTCAGGAACATCCTCTTGATTGGAACTGTCTTGTCTGTAACAGTATACAGATGCCATTGCCGATCTCGTGAAGGCGTATATTGTATGTTTGAATATCCTTTCAGCTTATCCTGTATGAGACAAACAGTAAATAATCTTTAGAAAGAATGTAAGATGTTCTAAAGCAGAAGTATATTTCATCGTCATGATCATACCAACTCAAGGTATATGGACAGAGGAGGTTCAAGATGACGCAGCAACGGCTCTTCTACATAATATTGTTTCTCCATCGACCAATGGAAAGAATGTCTCATGGGTGTCCGTCCTT
Source organism: Physaria fendleri (assembly GCA_036630335.1). Lineage (NCBI taxonomy): Eukaryota > Viridiplantae > Streptophyta > Magnoliopsida > Brassicales > Brassicaceae > Physaria > Physaria fendleri. Next base: position 6,212,474 of record CM071720.1, on the reverse strand, counting down.
CATCTCGCTGAATTATACAACTAATTACACTAACACCAGCAGAACAGAGGCTCGAACTCACTTCGTCCTCTTTAAGAATTTTGGCCAACTTATCTACTCTTTCCTGAGCTTGGTCCTCGTCTCCACTGAGATATACAATCCAGAAATGATAAAAATTAGCTGGACACTACGAGCCTAAGCTAGTTTAAGTTATGCGAAGTACCTGTCCTGAAGCAGACTCATCTGATTGTTGATGCCCACAATAGCAATGTGCATCATATTGCCAGATAAAGGAGCTCCGGCAGGTTCAGAGTCATTCTGGTTCGTTTCTTTCAGTGCTGCACTTATTATACTTGGAAGAAACTGCAGCGATTTGATTATAACCATAGCCCCCCATTTTCTCTTACTATGCTTCTCAACTAATCTTTTTTCAGATGTCTCGTGGTCGTCTGAGCCAATATTTTTCCTTTCTATATGCTCCTCTAGAAACTCCCAAGAAGCTATACGACCAGACCGGTGCCACTGCATCCTTACGCTTTCTTTAACGACATAAGGCTGATTACAAGAGTCAAGTAATAAATGCAGTCAATATTGTTTAGGTCTAATAGATTTCATCTAAACATAATTTTGAATAATAGTGCAAAAGAATGAACCCAAACCTGGTATAATCTGCGAATATAAGTCTCAACAACCCGTCTTTGAAGCGTGTGATCGCTGTGGTCAAATAGTCCCACGAGAGCGTCTTCAACAGCTAAAGATGCGCTTACAAGATCTTCCATCCTTTCATTAATGGCACTCTTCCTCTTGGGAGTGTCCATATTTTCTCCATCCTCTGTAAACATTTCTAACTCTGACAGGCTTCTAGCAATGTTTGAACGAAGTTCACTAAGTTTGGTCTGTTCAAGCAATTGACTCGCCTTCAGGGCCAACTACACACACAAACTGATCATCAGTTGATGAATGAAAATATAAATATTATAATAATATAAAGGAACCAAACTGACCTCAGAGTAGTTAGTATGGTTAAGTGTCGAGAATCGGATAAGTTTATCTCTGTAGGCAGCAGGATTTGGGTAAACAAGCTGCTCCATGAGCCGGAGAACAAGTTTGTTTTTGTTTCTTATGCCCTGAAAAGAAGAATAGAAGAGCATGCCAATTCAGTGACATAGTGATGAAGAAAAGAGAAACCTGGAAAAAGGATGATCACAGACCTGGTGTGAGAGCACTATATCCACAATCTTCAACAGATCTTTCTTGTATTGTTGACGCATACGTTCTATAACATCGGCCTATCAGGAAAATAAAAATGATTATTAGAAGTCCTCAAAGATAACTAGTTACCACATATCTGTTCAGAGAGTAAAAATACAGATTGTTACGTCGAATGGAGTAACGAATAAACAATCACCTCAAGAATGCCTTTAAAGAGTTTGGCAGGAAAATCTGCGGTCAGGGAGTTTCTGGAGATACTATCGACTTCCCTATACTTTGATTCTAGCTGATAAAGAGTTTATAAATAAAAAAGCATTAGGAGTGTTGAACTCAAAACAAATATTGCAGTAAAGGAAAATGGATTATTAATAACAGTATACAAGTGTTTTACCGTGTTCCTGAGATCTTTTGGCAGTCTTGTGGCAAGAACTGCAAAGCACTCTTGCCACTGAAGGAATGGGAGTGCTGGGTTATCAAGACAGTTAAGTAAGTCTTGAACAACCTGCAAGATTTATCAATCTCATACCCAAATAATCTAATAGAAAAGTTGGATCGTATAGAAAAAAAATAGCATTTACCTCATCTACATTATGCTCATAGCCGGCAAGAATCATGCGAGCAGCATTTAACGTAGCAGCACATCTCTGGTGAACTTTACCGGAAATTGCTGTTGGAAGCCCTAATCTTGGGAAACTTCCATGAAATGGTTCGGCCTTTCTTACAGCAGAAGGATCATCAAGATCAAGATTGGCTATAAGTTCACCAGCCTGTCAAGAAAATAATGGATGGGTTAGCCAATTTCCACAAAACTGTAGGAAACCAATTTTTGTTTAGCAATGGAACTGATTTTCACCTGCATGGCTTGTCCTTCAGACATTTTGAAATGGATAACTCCTGAAGCAGGTGAAAGAAGTGGCATGCACATCTTCATGACCTCAACTTCTGCATAAGGCGTATCAGCATCAATACTGCTGTTGTCTGAAACCAGATACCTCAGCAATTTGCATGGTGTCTCAGCTATCAACTTCGAAGGATCATGATCATTCTGGATAATCCAAAAATGACAACTTAATGCTAAAAATGACTTCAGAAAAATGTGTACATAATATGGTATAAAAGAAAAATAAAACTCAGTTGAGACCTGTAGTAAACAAGTTCTTCCATCAATGAGAAGACGAGTTCCTGCAGCTTCTTCCTCTGCATATATGACATGGCTTTTACCATCCAACTGCAATTTCAGTCAAAACCAACAAAGGAAGTGAGATTTTCAAAAAAAGCAATTTATTTAGAAACACATGTATGTCTTTGTCTTGTTGAATAAAACAAAAGGCAGGGTATAAAACTTGCCTGCATCAGCAGACCTCCATCACGTAGGGTGTGTATTTCTGATACCACTTCTGACTTGTTCATTCTTAGCCTGTATGTTCCTGATCCACCTCGGACTACATCAATCTAGAACAGATATGTTCAAGTTAGTGACACTTGGTAACAAATCTTCAGTGCAAAAATAAAATATGGCAGAGGAATAGAAGAAATGCAGAGGACTAAAATTTTGACACTAGATGCATACCGTATATTTACTTCCTTCAATATTCAGAGACACTTGAGAATGCACGAGAGATATGTGCTGCAAGATAATAAAGAAAACGTATGCTATAAGAACACTGTGAAAAAAAACTGCTGATATGTGCTGATATTGGAGTACCTTTGGAGGAATTTGCCCCTTCTCAAGATAACCAACGTAATCTGAAACCACAGCGGCACTGGTCGCTGATGCTTTCTGGATAAATAGAACATCACATCAGCAGATAGAAACTTTTCAAGACAAATAGATCTCTCAGAAAGAGGGTCTTACATATAGAGCTCCGCCGACAACAGAGAGATACCATGGAGGCCTCTCTGCTCTGACCCGCATAGCAATCCTACTGTCCAACCAACCAGTATGAATCTTGTTTTCTCGGTAATCAGAAGCCTGGTTAAATATTGAAATGATCTTGTCAGGGTATTGCAAACACAATAGTGTAAGATTTGTGTATAAGAAGGAATGGTACATGTAAAAGGTCAATTGTATAGTCAACGTTAGTCCGAATTTCTCCACGGATTTGAATTTCTTTTAGCCCAAGAACCATATTTGCTATTGCCAGGGCTCTGGACTCCCCAAATGCAAAAACATGTCCTGTATAGAAGATCAAAGGAAGTTTGAATTTGTGAACTTAAGAAAAGAGCTGACCTAGCAGCTCACATACGTTTATTTAATTCAACTTACCAAACTGGGAATCAGAGAACTCGTGGATACCCCCACCGGACTGTAAAAAAGTAGTGTAAAATTTAAACATAGCCAAACACATTACATAGCAGAGAATCTAATAGATATAGTTACCTTGACAGAGAAGTACGCCCACACATTTGGTTTGCTCTTAAAACTCAGTTCCTGTTGCAAGTTCATACATGTGTTACCCACACAGTTCTCAGCGAATTAAATTTAAATTTGCATTCCACAGATATCACATTACCTGTACTCTGCCACTGGTTGGCTTGAACCCGTCATCGGGATCCTCGCTTGTCACACGTACAGCCACACAATGACCTTTTGGCCTTGTAGATTCAGCTTTATCAAAATCAAAGGGCGAGGCAACAACAGATGTTTTTCTCCAGGAATCATAACCTCCACCATGTTCTATACCATAGAAGCGTCTTATTTCTACAAAATCAAAGCGAACAGACTGTATATTATGCAAGTGCATGGACTAATAGAGGAACCCCTGCCTCAGGAAAATCAGGATGCAGACCATACCAGGGATTTGCCAGAGAGGAATTCCCATCCCCACAGCAACTTGGGCATATTTCTACAAAATCAAAGCGAACAGACTGTATATTATGCAAGTGCATGGACTAATAGAGGAACCCCTGCCTCAGGAAAATCAGGATGCAGACCATACCAGGGATTTGCCAGAGAGGAATTCCCATCCCCACAGCAACTTGGGCAGCAGGAAGATTAATCTCAGCAATCCATTCAGTCACAGGGTGCTCAACCTGACCTCAGACATCGAGTCAAGCAAGTCTTTCAATTTTCAAGTCCGGACCTTTCAATAGATTTCAACACAAAAAGCTCTAGCACAAAACCAACCTGTAACCGAGGGTTAAGCTCTAAAAAGTAGTACTCCCCAGTGTCCATACTGTAGAGATACTCAACAGTAGCGGCTCCAACATAATTAACACTCTTAGCCAACCTTCTAGCGGCCTGCTCAAGTTTCTTGACAGTTTCCGGCGGAGCCACAGTAATTGGGCCTTCCTCTATGATCTATGATACAAACCATTTTTTTAAGAGCTCTTGCAATAATTTGCCATTACCAAAAAGGACAAAAACTCATTTGAAGGAACCTTTTTTGTTGTATATAACAATAACAATACAAGAATGAATTAGACGGAAAATTTATATATAACCAGACAATTAAAAATCCCGAATCACAACTAATCGTACCTTTTGATGTCTTCTCTGGACACTACAATCACGGCTATGCAGAGCTGAAACGTTTCCATGCTGGTCACAGAGCAGCTGCACCTCTAAATGCCGACTCTAACAAAAAGATTAAAACGAAATGTAAAGAAAAATCATGCATTACTAAAGTGAAATTATCTCATAAAATAATCTTATAAGAACTCAGCTATTCTTAGCTCAATATAGTTAAGTAGCCATACCTGCGACGCAACCTTCATTATGAATATTGGTGAGCCCGGGACCTCACCTTGAACTTGTTTGAATAGAGCCCTAACTTCATCAGCATTATGAACCTAATAAATCAAACCAGAATAAGTACATTGATATAGGAGTTTTCTTAGTCTACAATGAACATTGGAGAGTGAAAGCCGAAATGTATATCTACACAAGCTGACCTTCCTAATGCCTTTACCACCACCTCCCCATGAAGCTTTGATCATTGCTGGGTAACCGACAACTTGACAACTAGCAATTGCTTCTTCAGTTGTGTAGACACAAGCTTGCCGGTAGATCTCCTCAGGGATGGTTACCAAGTTGCTATTAGGAGGTATTTTAACCTGCAAAAATAAAAGTTCAGCATTTAGAAAATATCACATATCTCTGCTAAACAAATTCAGCTTAGCAGGAGTAAATTTACTTACATGGGAACCACTCCATGGCAGAGTGGGTACATCAGCAGCTTGTGCAATTAAAGAAGAACCAATCTTATCTCCTAGTGCTGCCATCGAAGCTGCTGGAGGACCAAGAAATATAATTCCTTTCGCATGTAGGGCATCAGGTAGATCAGGGTTTTCAGATGCATGACCCCAACCAGGCCAAACTGCATCCACGTGTGTTACTTCAGCCATCTGCACCCAAGTTGTTTTTAAAAAAGGTTGAATAAAAATAACTCCAAAGACCACAACTTTCTTGCTGAACTCATGAGCAACGGATAATTCATGTGTTATGTACAGTGCAAGTGTTCTGTACAGTGCAACAAGATAATTATTTAGATAATAGTAGTTCCCAAAAGTTGTCTTCACCTCTACAATAAGCTGAACATTAGCATAATTGTTGTTGTTGGTTCCTCCAGGAACCTCCACAAACTGATCAGAAATTCTGATATGCTCTGCGTTGATCCGCATGTCTTCAGGGGTTGCCATCCCCACCAATAATATGGCTTTTTCGGTGCCAAATGTTTCGTAAGCCCATGTTCTGACACTACGTATAAACTTCACAGCTGCCATTCCATTGTTAGCAATCAAAATACTATGAATTGCCCGTTTCCCTCCAAGTGATTTACAGAACTCATCAACTTGAGACACCGTCTCATATGATATACCAGGTCCTACAGCACTCTGATACCCGTTAACCGAGCCAGCCATTGTTACTGTCCTTTAAGCTTCAGATATATCTATAAAACAGCCATAAACACATACTGAATCACTTAACAAAGAAATGAGTAACATTGCCTCAGAATTATACTTCCAGCCAGAAATTGAGTAGCAAAAACATGCCAATGATGATATCTACCGAAATGAAACTATGAAACCAACAATGCTTAGTCTGAAAAAACAAGATGCATCGGAGTTCATGTGAAGAGTGGAATTAAGCTGAAGAAAAGGAGATGACAGCAATGCTTTGCGTATTCTAATGATAGAAAAAGTAAAAGAAAAGCAAAGATCTTGAAAAGTTAGAAAATATCATTATCTCAGGTTCTTAATAATGAGCTCCTTTAGAAATCTGAGAGATCTAGAAGGAGAAGTGATCATTAAAACTCCCCAAAACCTCAAAATGGAAAATTTCAGAAAGTTGAAGTCGAAACTCAACAAACCCAGCTCCAATCAGAAGCAAAAAATCACAAACAAGTCAAAATTCCCGATCAAAATCAAAACTTTAAAACATCCAAATAACAAAATCAGCAAAAGAAGAATACTTTCAAACCTTAACTGAATTTGCTGAGATACAAAATGGGTAATAACAAAATCAGCAAAAGAAGAATACTTTCAAACCTTAACTGAATTTGCTGAGATACAAAATGGGTAGAGAGGAATCAAAAACCCATATCAGAACAACGAGAATTTTGGGTTTTTTCTTAAAGAATTACACAGAGAAAATGAGAGAGAGAGAAAGAGAGAAGGGGTTTAAAGAGGGGGGAAGGAAGAGAATAGAGAGAAGGTAGGTTGGAGTTAGAGGAAGAGAAGGAAGGTGGGGTCAAAGGAGTTAATAATGGCAGATGAAGAGAGGGCAAAGGAGAAAGGAGAGTGGGGTCAAAGGAGTTAATAATGGCAGATGAAGAGAGGGCAAAGGAGAAGAAGAAGAAGAGAAGAGAGAGCACGTGGTATCTGTCTCCGCCACACTCCACACCTTCTTCATTGTTTTTTTTTCACGATCCCTTTTTGTTAGGGGACGTCGTAGTTGTTCTTCTCAGCTACCTCATTCTCATCTTCCATTCTTGTTTTTTCCGCAACAACATTTTGCAAAGGTTCTCTTCTTTTTTTTTTGGGTCAAGTTTTTGGACTCAAAAGTTGCTTTCATTAACCAGAACCATTTTTTTTTTTTTTTTTTTTTTGGGTCAAGTTTTTGGACTCAAAAGTTGCTTTCATTAACCAGAACCATTTTTTTTTTTTTACTAAAGTCAATTACAATTAGGAAAATCACAAAAAAAATCCAAAGTTGTAAAATTTACATAATAGTTTAAAATTAAGTGATTTCAATGCAAAATGTATGTTTAAATTGGTATAAAAATTTGATGTTTTGGTAAAAGTACTAAGAAAGAGGGGTTTTATGGACTACAATTTGCAATTATATTTTTTTTTAAAAAAGGTTTTGGATATAATTGATTGTAGTTTTAGAAAATTGATATAAAAAAAGTCTGACCTTCATCCCAAACCTAGAGTTCATTCGTACGCATGGAAAGATTAGCATCGGAAATTTCCACAGCTTCGGTGTTGGCCTCTTCATTAATCGTTTCGATTAGATTCATTAATCGTTTCGATTAGAGATCTCAAATTCTTTGATCCAAGTTTCCAGACAAACGGCTCGGATTGATCAAAGGCTGCTCCTTCCTCACTGGGATGTCTCATCGACCTACTAGCCTCGCCGCCTCTCTTCTTGGTTCTTAATCGTTTCGATTAGAGATCTCAAATTCTTTGATCCAAGTTTCCAGACAAACGGCTCGGATTGATCAAAGGCTGCTCCTTCCTCACTGGGATGTCTCATCGACCTACTAGCCTCGCCGCCTCTCTTCTTGGTTCTCTTACGGTGATGCAGCAGCTCAGAGTCTTGGTTTAATCGAGACTCTGTAAGGTTACTCTCTCGGCCTTCCGATTTCTATCGGGTTCTTCTGACTTTTGCAGCAGCTTCTTCTATTCTTTTTTTCCTGATGTTGCCTTTCCAGATCTTTCGTGGTCGAGATTCTCTGTGACTTAGTTCTTCCATAATTTTCTTCCGATTTCTATCGGGTTCTTCTGACTTTTGCAGCAGCTTCTTCTATTCTTTTTTTCCTGATGTTGCCTTTCCAGATCTTTCGTGGTCGAGATTCTCTGTGACTTAGTTCTTCCATAATTTTTCTTGTGTAGTTTTCTTAGACTTTGGATCATGTTAGCTGGCTCTGGTCTTGCTTTTGATTCTTCTCCGATGAGAAACATAGTATGGATTTTTTCGCTTTAAATCCATTGGAAAAAAGATTTATTTCCCCCTCAATTATTGTCATATGGTAATATTTTTCCACGAACTATTATCCTTTGTTTAAATCCCCATAAATGATAGTTCTAAATCTATTTGCTCATCAATTCATAGTTTGAAATCTATTTTCCCCTCATTTGGTTATTTGCTTTAACCTAATACCAAACCGGTATACTAAGCAATTAACTAGCAATTGACCCGATAAGATCTTGTGATTCGGGATACTTGTACGTTATTAACGCAACGGTTGGATTTATACTACTAGCGAAAAACTAATGAGGTCTTAGCAATCCTAATCAGGTTACTAATCATGCTAATGAAGATCACATTTATACTCATTATTTAAATCAATCCAAACCAAAAAAAATGGACTAACAAGTTCGAATTATCATTTGAGGGGAAAATAGATTTCAATCTATGGACTGATGAATAAATAGGTTTAGAACTATCTTTTCATGGTAATTTAGACATAATACGATAGTTCTTGAAAAAAAATATTACGATACGACAATAATTAAAAGTGAAATAGATCATTTTCCCAAATATTTTCAAAGATACTTACCTCTAGGATATATAGTTTAAATCCTTTTAAAAATACATGCTTAAGGTAAAATTTGTACCCGGGCATTAAAAATACATGCTTAAGGTAAAATTTGTACCCGGGCAAAGCAAATTTGACATATAGTTATTGATCAGACATAATAAACATCGAATCTAGTACTGGGAAAACATAGATTTTTCCCAAATAAAAGAAAAATATAAAAGAGGTAATCTTTAAAAAATCATAATATTAAGGTTTTCCTTCTCTTTATCATGTCTGAAAAAATTATTAAAACTATATATTAAGGTGAAAAAATAAAATAATATTTTTGAGGTAGTATTATGTGAAGGCTAATATGTTAAAAGGAAGAAAGAGGTCACATACATGAAATAGGATAATATTATATAACTTGGTTTCGTTTATTTGGTCGGTCTATTTCCGTTTTAAGAAAATAGTATATATTAGTAATGCAGTTTTCATATTAATTAGGTCTAGTGTTGAGTCTTTTGACGAATGGTTGGGTGGTTTAGGTGACCAAACCTTTTATCTTATACATTCTTGCTTGGAAACTATTTATTTGAATATAAAATATATGACACACAAAAAATAAAAATTGCTCTATGTATAACCAAATCTAAAATCACCAAATTCTCCATTTTATTTGCTTATATATTTATGTATTTTATTTGAGCCCGTCCTTAGTTTTGAGAGGCTTCAAGCGCAACAGAAAATTGTTTACCTATAAACTAGTTTTGGATATATATATTTTTTTTGAAATAAACTAGTTTTGGATATTGTATTGACTCATGGTAACATATTAACATTGGTTTACAAAAAAAAAAAGGTAACATATTATAATTACAAAAACATAACATTCATGAAAAACCAAAAACTTTTGGATTAAATTCTTTCTCTGTAAACTAATGAAACTAATACAAATGAATAAAAAAAAACAGTTTCAATGTAAAATTTTAGAAAAAATAGCAAAGTCATAACAAAATTTTCATAACTCACAGGAAATAAAAAGAGTTTCAAAGTGATGTCCTCAATGTTGAGATTGTCCCTCCCAAACACACCATTTGAACTGAGATTGTCCCTCCCAAACACACCATTTGAACAAACTTAGCATATTATTTGGTAATTTGGCCAAATAAAACAAGGTTTTTCAAATATTTTATGAAATTAAATAATATTATATACCAAGATTCATCATATTAATAACGAAAGGCTCGTTGACAACGAAAGGAAGTGTAATGGGTTAAATATGAATGACATTGGGGTGGGGAGTTGAAAGATAGTTGGGAGTTAGGTATTGGTTTTGTATTGTATTGTATGGCTTACCTTATCTCATCTTTCACTTTTCTCAATCTTTCCTCATTAATTATTTTTTGTTAATTTCGAATAACCCACTCATTTTATCAATAAAAGTTTCAAACTTCAAAAAAAAAAGCATATTGATAAAAATTAAAACTTGCTTAATAATTAAGTACGTAAAATATTATAATTCACATTGGGAAAACTGTCAAAAAAAACCTCAAACTCTTGCGTTTTTCCATTTTAACACATGAACTATCATCTCCTCATTTTAAAAC
>CM071720.1:6088763-6099476 GCA_036630335.1 Physaria fendleri | reverse complement strand
TTAATCAAAGAAGAGTGATATCTTTGAATTTGTGAGAATTCCTTTTGCAACTTCATCAAGGGTGTAACAACAACAGTCTCTATCATCAACAGCATGGGGAAAGGTTAATCTGACAGCGAAAGCGATAACAGAGGGAGGATTTGAGTCGCTTTGAAGACAAATCTTGGGAACAAAACCAAACAAAAAGCTGAAGAGAACTTGCGCTTGTTATCTCTCAACGACGACAGGTAGCCCTGGGCATTCGGATTATTCGGCTTATTCCGGTCGGGTTGTTCGGTTTTCGGATTGTTCGGAATTTGGAAAGTTCTTCCGAATTCAACCGAATAAAAATTCGGATAGGTTCGGTTCGAAATCGGTTTATTCGAAAATTTTATAAAATATCAGAAAAAACAAAAGAAAAAAAAAACTATCGCTACAGATGACTATTTGGGCTTCTCTTTTAATTCTTCACGTGATATTCTTTCATAAAATAGTTTTACAATGAGCCAAAGGCCATATATGAATCTTAGTTTTAAAAAAAGTTTGAAAACAGAATCCCACATCGGAGAGTATTATAGTTTCACTGTTTTAGCTTTCTTATAAAATAAGTAAATATCATTCGAGTTATTAAAAATCATCAGATTCAGTTTTGTTCGGATTCCAATAACCGAACCGATCCGATTTGAAAACCGAGTAAATTTATTTACTAAACCGATTGGGTTTCTTATTGATTTTAATTCAGATTCGGTTTAATTATTTTCGGGTCAGTCGGATTCGGGTTAATCGGTTTACTCCGATTGCCCAGGCCTAACGACAGGTCTTTTCCCTGGAATTATGTATCTATTGAATGCCCGTGTTGCTTTCTGCAGTGATCGTCCCCTTTTCTTTACAGCACCTTCTGGTTAAGGAGCTTGGAGTTACTACAGGGTATAAAGTCATGTTTTTTAAACAAGAGAATTGAAATTTGAGATTTTCCGATAAAGTTCTAAAGTACAATGTTGTTTGGTGGCAGGTGGTGATACTTTTGGGGAATGTTGCGAATTTTTTTTATTATTAAAATCAAAACGACGTTGTTTTGATTAATTGAGAAATTCTAAATTCTCTAAACGACGTCATTTTGATATAAGACGGTTTTATTAACGACGCTAATACTCATTAACCCTAATCCCGTTAGTCAAAGCGGGTCAACAGAATTATATACTAACGGGGTTTATATACATGCATGACATTGTAGACGAAATAATTATTCGAGGCTTTAAATACCGGGTCGTCTTTTACATGTTGTACATTTCCTACTTGAGATCTTTACAGGCCGGTTTTCACATTTTTTTCGTAGTGTCGCATATTGACTCAAATCAGATAATTGAAGAGCTTTCGAAGTGATACTCCAAGTAACTTGAATATATTCACTGTCTAAATTCGGTCGTCGAGTTTCACTTGTACCAGGAACAATAGAGAGCTCTAGAGAATGGCATGTGATGATGTGAAGCTAGTTCGGATAAGTTTCAGTTATCATAAGTAGGCATGAGCATATCACGTTTTGGGTCGGATTTTGGGGTTATGTTTTTTTGGGTACACATAAAATATAAAATGTACTCGTTTGAGTATTTTTTGGATATTATTTCGGGTTTGGTTTGGGTCTTTTTATGTTCGATTCGGATTCAAATATTTTTAAGTATCTCGAAAAACTCTTAAAATCCGAAAATACCACAAAAACTAGAAAAATATCTTTAAGCCGAAAAATATGTGCATTATCCGCAAATATTTGAAATATCCTAAATCTAAGATTACTAAAATTCTTATTTTTAGTTATACATTTGAAAATATTTGATATATAGTTTTATTTGATTTATTTTTGACATATATAAATATAGATTTTTTTTTAAAAAATTTGGTTGAACTATATATATATTTATTTTTTTTCAATAATTATTTTATTTTAATTAAATTAATTATATATGTACATATTATATTTATAGATATATTTCGGATTTGAGTTGCAAAAAATATATATATATATTTCGGATTTTTTTGAATATTTACAAATTTCGGATTTGATTTAGATTCAGATTTTCGGGTTAGAAATAAATATCGTTAGAATATATATATAAAGTTCTGATATGGTTTCTAATATTTTTCTCATACCTAACACACTCAGACATATCGACCTGATATATATATATATATATATATCTCAGTAAGTTTTTGATGCTCCTTATAACAACACACAATGGCCAGATGGATCCAATCAAAGAACTTGGTGGAAGTCGGAATATACTGCTTGACAAAGAGAACTATGGCCACTGAAAGGTCAAAATGAGAGCTGTCATAGTTGGAATAAGCATGGATGCTTAGAACGCTGTAACTCATGGTTGGAGTGCCCCCAGCATAAAAAATGAAGCCGGAGAAGACATTCTGAAGCCTTTGGAACAATGGACTGAAGCTGAAAAAGCAAAGGCATCAGCTAATTCGAGGGCACTATCTCTGATATTCAGTTCAATCAATGAGAACCAATTCAAGAGGGTTCAAAACTGTGAATCAGCTAAAGATGCTTGGGATAAACTAGCCAAAGCTTTTGAAGGAACCACCATTGTCAAGAGATCTCGGTTAGACATGTTGGCCTCACAGTTTGAGACACTAACAATGGAAGAATCTGAGACAATAGAAGAATTCAGTGGGAAGATAAGCTCTATAGCAAGTGAAGCACACATACTGGGAAGAAGTACAAGGATAACAAGCTGGTAAAGAAGCTTTTGAGAAGTCTTCCGGCCAGGTTTGAAAGCAAGAAAACTGCCATGGCCACCTCTCAGAACACAGATGAGTTGGACTATGAAGAAGTTGTTGGAATGCTACAGGCACATGAAATGGAGATGATGAGAAGTAAAACACAGACACATAAAGGGGCTATAGCATTCTCTGCCACAGAAAAACATCAGACAAAAGATCCCAGAGTTGACAACCTGGAAGAGTCTATGGGATTACTTGCTAAAAACTTCAAGGCTGTCTTGAAGAAAATTGAGAAAGGTTATTCTTCTAAAGGATCAGAGAAGATAACAAAGAAGTCAGACTTCAAATGCCATGAATGCAAGGGGTTTGGACACAAAAAAGCTGACTGCCCTACTCGCAAGAAAAATGAAAGTATTCAATGCTACGAGTGTAAAGGATATGGTCACACCAAAAATGAGTGTGTGAATAACTCTAAAACTGAGAAGTCATTTGTCGTTGAAGATGACTCCAACTCTTCGGATTCAGACTCTGAAGAAGATCTCTCAGGTTTTTTGGCTTTCATAGGCAGTATTGATGATAACTGCACTGAAGTGTCAGACTCGGATGAAAGTGATAAAGAGGAAACCAAGGATGAGGAATCTGAAGATGAAATTGATGTAAGTCTGGAAGATCAGTTCAAGAAGCTGTATGATAGTTAGACAAAGTTGAGAGAAGAATATGCTACAGTGTCTGATTATAATCTGGAATATTTAATAAAGATTGAAAAACTCACCAAGGAGCTTGAGTCTGAAAAAAATAAGAATGGTGGTCTTGAGGAAGACATAGCTGAGGATGATGTAAAGATTCAACAGCTGACAAAAGATCTCGAGTCAGAAAAGGACAAGAACAATAAGCTGAAACTGATTATAGCTGAGAATGAAAAGCATGCTCTTAAGATGAATACAACGTCAAAAACTCTGAACAACATTCTTTCTCTAGGGAGAAGTGGAAAAAAAGCATGCTCTTAAGATGAATACAACGTCAAAAACTCTGAACAACATTCTTTCTCTAGGGAGAAGTGGAAAGACCAGTCTTGGTTTGGGATACACAGGAGAAGAATATCATACTGGATCAACCAGCAAGGTTAATCAGGCTGCAGACAAAGGTAAGGGAATTGAGTGTGAAACTCAAGTGAGTCGTCAGAGGATCAAGTCAGTGAGAGAACACATGTGATGGTCATTTATTTTTGAACTGAATATGTAATTTGATGTTTCAAACATTTAAATTATATGCATCACGCTTTCTATCTTAGGCTACTCTTGTGTCTGATTATCTCCCTATACTGTGATAATGTGTGCTTGTACACGAAAGGAAGTTTACTTGTGTTACAGGAAGCTTGAATTATCAAACTTTATCATCAAGGGGGAGATTGTTAGTGTGGATGGATCATGAAACTAGACCAAAGAAGAAGACAGAGCCAAGCTTGAAGATGAAGCTGAATCAGAGGAGAAGATGAAGCTGAATCAGAGGAGAATATCATCAACAAGAGAAAGGAATTGGATCAAGAAGAGATCACAGAGATATTCAAGAGTAAAAGCTTGAAGAGCAAGAAAGGAAAGTGTTAATACAATTGTATATTTAGTATATTAGGTTTGGGTTAGTTTAGGAAAGTTTTCCTAGGGTTTTTTCTCTTATAAAAACACAAGAGAAGTTACTCGTAGAGGCGTGCCTCTTAGAAACGTTTTGGGTAGAATTTTAGGTTAAGATAAGTTGTAACTTGGTATCTAAACTTTTCAAGAAACAAAGTTTTGTTTGTTAATTCTTTGAGTTGCAAGATCCATCACTATCTCAGATAGGTTACCTAAATTTGCGGGTTTAATTAATTTAAAGAGAATTGATTCGAATCGTAGGTTAAGTAATTTTCTTTTGATATGCTTTTTGAATAAACCAAACCATTAATTTAACCAAGTATTGGTTTTGTCTATCCTAAATGTTTATGTACATATGGCCAAATAATGTATTGATCTAATATTAGTCGATTTAAAAAAAAAAACAAATTGATCTAGTAATAGTCGATTTTTGAAAAAAACAAATACTAGCATTTGTGTTACTATTAGAACAAATGTTATTGAAATGATCAATAGATATGATGTCAAAAAATTATTTCAACTCGAAATTATTAGAATAAGGTTGTTGAAAGGTTGTTGACACAACCAGATACTTCATACTTGAGTTGAACTTGAAGATTTGTTGCATTATTTTACTTTCTTGCATTATTTTAACTCTCACATAATTTGGGAAAACTATTCTAATTTCACTTTTAAATACCTTGCAGGTCTAAATTTAAGTGCTTTTAAAATGATGCTCCAAGTAACTTGAATATATGAGATAGAATAAATATGTTATATGATCGGATGTTTTAGTTTTCACTGTCTAAATTTGGTTGTTACAGTAATAACAGAGAGATTTGGAGAATGTATCACACATGTTGCTTCTTGAAACCCATGATCATGTTTGGGAAATTAGTTCGGATAATTATTTTGAATTCTACATATAACATAGAACTTCTTGTCTTTTTTTTTTTTTGTATTAATCCCAACTTCAATTATGATCACGCGACGTAATTGTATATATTTCCTACCATCAATTTTGAGATGATCAAATGTTTTTTTGTTAACCACTCGGACATATCGACCTTGCTATCGATGATCAAACTTTTAGTATTGTCAAAATTGTTTTGGTTCTTTTAGTTAAAAATATGAACGTGAATATTCGTGATGATTAAAATAAAAATGGATCTAAATTTCAGTTTGGTCTTAATTTAGTTGTGTGATAATCTGGGTCTTAAACCCAAAAATCAAAGCTCCAATGACATTGGGCCTTTTATTGCCCATACTTTGATATCTGCTTTGTTATTTAGCTTCTATATATATACTATCTTTTTTCTGTTTTCTTTTTTATTGTTTTATTGCCCATACTTTGATATCTGCTTTGTTATTTAGCTTCTATATATATACTATCTTTTTTCTGTTTTCTTTCTTATTGTCAGGACAGGACTATACTATCTCATATTGTATAATCATATTTTTGCTATAAAACATAAAGGTTTTGATTCATATATATCACCTCACATGGCTCTGCAAAAATTTAGTTCTCTATCTTTGAAAGCTTCTCCAAATGGTAAAATTTATTAACTTCACCAACCAACCTCTTGTTAAAACTCTGACTATTTTTATACATCTCATTTGAATAAAAAATTTTCAAGCAAAATAGAAGTTCAGTTAAAAACTTAATTACTTTATAGAAAACGAAATGTAAAATTGATGTATAACATCATGCAAGAGAATTATATAGTTTTGGTTATATAAACCCAAATTACATAGAATATAAATATTAAGAACATTAACATCAAACCTATTTTTATCTAAATATAGTCGTAAACTTCATTTACATAATATAAACATGACTCCTAACCATATCTTGATCCATAAGAAAAACCTAAAATACCGCACAATATAACATCATGCATAGATTAAGATAAACTATATAATATAGTGACGTGGATCAAACTGAGAGTAACCGTTCCAAGCTTAATGATGACGACGGCCAAGACGAAGATCAAGATCAAGATCCTCATTTTGAGGCTGAGAAGATCCGGTCTCTGGTGGGCTCTGGTGAGTGTCACCATCATCAACATACAGAGATCCGAGCCCTAAGCTCAAATTGAGACCATGAAACTCCTCCCCTTGAGTATAATTTCCTCTTCCTCCTATTGATGATGATCCAAAGTATTGTGTGTTGTGGGTAGGGTTAATAGGTGGGTGAGACACTTGGTGGTGGTATGGCTCAACGGTCGGAAAATAAGGAGGCGGGTTGTTGTTGTTGTGACCAAGGTTTGTGAAGTTTGTGGAGGAAGATGGAGATTGAGAAGGTAAAGGAAAAGAAAAAGGAGATGAGTTAGAGGAAGAAGAAGAGTAGTGGTTTCTACCGCGTTCCTTGCGGTGGATGTTGTTGTGACCACCGAGAGCTTGAGGATTCGTGAAGCCTCTCTTGCAGATGTTGCAGTCATAAGTCCTACGGTTGCCAGAGCCAGAATCATTCTTTTTGTCCTGGTGGTCCATCTCTCTGTCTCTCTCTCTCTTCTTCCTTCTTCTCTAAATATTCAATGTTTTGAAATGAGACTTTGATGCTACTTATGACATACTATAGGGTCTTTATATATAAGCTGTGAAAGTGTATATATTGCTTAAAAGGACACAAAATAGGGCTAGTTTTGTTTTCACATGCATGTTACATCTATTATATACTAGAGATTTGATTTTTAAATGAACATATTACAATTAAATTATATATATAATATAAGACAGATTTACAATAAATATAATATTTCATAAATTTAAAAACATGATATTTGATGTTTAAAAAGTATAATAGTTTATTAAAATATTACTTTTTATCAAGTAATAATAATTTCATAAGAATATTATTTGCATTGATGTTTTTTGTCTCTTTATTAAAATTTATTAAAATATTACTTTTTATCAAGTAATAATAATTTCATAAGAATATTATTTGCATTGATGTTTTTTGTCTCCTATTTAAAAGAATATGTATTAGATACGACAATAAAAATGAATTTTTATCTAGCTGACTCAAATTAAAATAATTTTATTAATTTATTTTTTAAAAGTTAATGTAAAACTGAAATACGAAGAATGATATGAATTGTGAAGAAAAAAAAGTTATTCTATTTATAACGGAGTAGAATAATATTCTATTAAGATACTTATATTTTCTATATGACATTTAATTGTTGTATTATAAAATTGTTAATTATAATTGATTGAGGTGAAATTATAGTTGAAATAAATGTTAAATTTACTTGAAATCATATATGTATCCAATATTTTTAATAGCTTAAAGTGTGTAGTTTCTTAAATTTTATTCCATGTACGTTTATTTCCATTTTTTATTTTAAATATATCTATTCTAATACATAAATTCTATTTATTTTAAAATTTTAAATTTGTAATAGAATATGTAGTTTATTTTTTGAAAATATATCAATTCTAATACATAATTTTTTTTTGGAATTTCAATATAATCGTAATAATAAATTAACATAATTAAATTAGAAAATTAACATAACTAAATTAGAAAAATAAAAATCAACCGTGAGGTGACACGTGTCGTGATATCTCTAATTATCATGTTTGACACGTGATGCGCTCTCGTCATTCCAACCCTACTTTATATAATAAGATTTGTTGGTATGATTTAAGAAAAGTTTTTTTCATAGAAAACAAACCATTCAATTGTAAGGCTTCCAGTGATTAATTAGGCTAACTATCTAGTTTCTCCCTTTACAATTTTTATTGTTTGAGAAAATATGATTATACGCACACAAACAATACAAATATATTGTGTTCTACATCAAAACATAAATGGGGATCCAAATCATAAAATATTAAAAATTCAGAAAAAAAAACTGAGACTCTTCAAAAACTAAATTTGATATCTAATACTTAATATATCAAAAATTTGTAATACCTAACTCAAAAAAAAGTGGCAAACTCCTTTAAAATAAAAATATAAAAAAAATTGATGCCCCTGAAAACCTAATTTTGATAAATAATACTTCAAATTTGAAAATTTTTGAGGTTTCCAAGCTCAAAAATAAAATAAAATTGAAGGAAGTAGAGTTGCGTTTAGCTGGTTTATTCTCTGGGGCTTGGCATGACAAGATATATATAATTCGATCGAGTGTGAAAATTGCCAACTAAAGTTGTATAACAAAACTGGAAGGCTAACTAGTAGCTAAGAAAAAATAATAAATTTAGTTTAATTTAATTGTATACCAATTTATATTTTAAATGTGAACATGTAATAGATATAAAGTAATAAAACCAAAAATATTAAAAGTTACTTTGATTTAATATATAGGAAATTTATATTTTGAATGTGAACATGTAAGAACTATAAAGTAATAAAACCAAAAATATCATTACAAGTTAGTCTAATTTAATCTATAGGAGTTTATATTTTAGATGTGAACATGTACAAATTATAAAGGAATAAAACCAAAAATATTAATAAGAGCATTAACTTAGATGTGATGGTGTATAGAAGTATAAAATGGAATATCTCATAAATTCAAAGGCATTATGAAATTTTTTATGTTTCCGTTCTTCTTTTTTTGGTCAACATGTTTCCGTTCTTCTAAAAACTGAAAGTGATCAAATGATCTGGATATTTTCAATACTTAGAAATAAAAAAGATGAAAACAAAATAAAACTTAGAAAAATTGCTAAAAAAACCCTTTCTCAACAACGATAATTTGATATATTTTTATGAGTGAAAATATATGGTATGACAAAAAGATTTGAAGAACATGGGAGAATCCTTCTGACTTAGGAATATTCACCATTGAATTTCATCTGACGATCGAAACAACATTTTTGGCCACATCTCAGTAAAAACTTTAAGCTACATTTTATCTTAAAATATATACGTATATACTAATGAAGATAGTATAAATAAACATAAATATAAAGACATTGATTCGGTAATCAGAGAAATTAAAGAAGCACATGCAGTTGAAATAAATAAGAATAACAAACTCATGAATGCTTGTTAATTTTCACACACGTAAGTCATTTAATGCTGTTTTTCTATTTGCTTGTATAAGTAATTGGGTTTATCTTCTTTCCATACACAATGTTCGAAATTTGATGAATTTAGTTTTAAAAAAAAGGCTATTAGAAAAAGGAGAAAATGGGCTTTGAACCCCCATTTAAAGCCCAAATTAAAACTTTGTGTTGAGTCTAAATGATAAGGTGGTGATATATAAGTAGAACCATCGAAGTACTAATATAACACTAGTCCATGTAATCCAAGTTTAGAAAATATATTTTTTATATAAAAACAAAAAAAACATCAATAGTGAACTAACCCAAATCATCTTTTAAAAGGATACCAAAATGGTGGGTGGTGGGGGGAAGGAATATTGTTTTTTTTTTTTTTTTTATGAATTTTTTTTTTTTTTTATGAATGTTAAAATTTATTCACAAAAAAACCGAATCAAAACAATGTTTCGAACAAATCAAGAGAATTGGAAATACCCAACTATGTCCAAAGTATGAAATCTCTCTGACCTTTGTCTCTGTTTATTACTCTCCACCCATCATATGGTTTAACCCTGTTTCTTTTTTGTTTGTTCAGGTTGCAACTCTGACTGGTCACACATTCCGTGTTCTGTACCTTGCGGTTTCACCAGATGGACAGACGATTGTAACCGGATCTGGAGATGAAACCTTAAGGTTCTGGAACGTGTTCCCTTCCCCCAAATCTCAGGTACAAAACAAACTTTAATATACTGGTGTAATTAATGATTCCAAGATGCTATCTTGAGATGAATTGAATAGATGTTTATGGCTCTGTTCAGAACATGGATAGTGAAATGGGGTCGTCTTTCTTTGGTAGAACAACAATTCGGTGAAACCATATTTTCACACTGTCATGGAGAGTTATAAGTTCCTTCATTTCTTCAACAGCTTCCAGCTTTGAGTTGGTCGTCTCAACCAACTTTTTCACACGGTCTCATGAAGACTCATTAAATTCCTTTGTTTTTTACACGGAGTCAAAATTTTCCTAAGTATATATCTTTATTCAAGTTTTCTTGATATATCAAATATACCTTTATTGTATACGAACTCAACCTTTTATAATGAGCCATAATAAATGCAATAATTCATTGCCATTCTCTATATTACAGTACTTGTTCTTCTTCTCTTTCTTCTGTATTTGGTTGTTAAATTAGGTTAGGGAAATGGGGCCAGAGAGAAAATGTCATCTTTATTTTGGTTATTAAAAAAAAAAAAGATTTGAAGAAAGAGACCAAATAAATCCAAGAAGATGATTTGGAATCGTTAGAAGCCTCTGTGTTTGTTTCTTAAACCTATTTTGGTTTCAAATATAAATAAAATAATTTATCGTTAGAAACAAAAAAAAAAAAAAAAAAAAAAAAAA
>CM071720.1:6054047-6084269 GCA_036630335.1 Physaria fendleri | reverse complement strand
TTGTGAAGATCTCCAGAGCGTGTCCAATTGTGTCTTCTAGAAGGAGCTGCGAGCTAGCTAGTGGACCGAGTAGTCACGAACTCGGACTTGCTGTAGTTGAAGGAAGGAGCTTCGAGCTAGCCTTTGACATCATCTGCTGTAGTTGAAGGAAGGAGCTTCGAGCTAGCCTTTGACATCATCATAATCCGATCCTACATCAAGTTTGACTCATACCAAATAGTCATTTTCGACGCTCCAGCTTGTTTGGCGGAGTTTTTTTGCCTCAGACTTTCCCACGTAGTCTTCGAGGTTCATGAGAGGGAGGTGGTTTCGATACATTGCACACACGTTAAGGGCACAGACCTAGAAGAGGATCTCTTCAAGGAAGTTATTCGCAAGGTGATTGGACCACATATCCACTACTAGTATCCATCCCTTGAAGATGCACAATTCGTTATTAAGTAAATCCATCATTCCATTCTTAAATCGTTGTTGAATGAGACAAGGATGGTTCTGTCACTTGTTTCACTTAGCTTCCATAGATCTACAAGAAGATCCGGAGAATGTATGCATTTTGTGTGTGATGAACTCTTCGAACAACCAGGCTGTTTTGAGTTTGGTGGGGAAAGTAGATTTTGGCTTGAGCTGATATCGCTATTGGTGACTCTGCTACTCCTAGGGTCATTTGAAAAATGGCTAGGGTTATTTTGTCGTCCATGGAAGCTTGTAGTATTATGCTATTAGGTTTTCTTCGAATGTGATAGCGGGGGCGAAGGATTAAGAAGGTGTACGAATCTAGATTTAAAGAGGCTTGAGGGGAAAGGAAGTGGGATGGGATAAGAAAGGAAATGACGTGCATTGTGGTACGTGGCAAAGTGTAGGCCTGGGTTCGCGGCCCGCCTCGCCCCGCCCCGCATAAAACCCGTCGTTTTTTCAAAATTTTGGCTCGCACCCGCCCCGCCCAGCATAAGAAATTTATTGAAATCTAGGTCCGCATCCACCCCGCAAATTATTCACGGGCCCCGCGGGTACCCGCAAACCCGCAACCCACGAATCCGCATCACGATAACCCGCAAATCCGTGATCCGCAAACCCGCAAATTCAAATTATACGAATTCAAAATAAAAAAATCTGTAACCCGCGACTCGTAAATCCAAAAATAAATAAAATTTATCATTAATAATATTATTATTAATTAATATATATATAATTTAACATATATTATATTTGATTTTATTATTTTTACATAACAGATTATATATATAATACTAATAATACTAGATTTTGACCCGTGATGTAGCACGGGATAAGATTTATTTTTGTAAAACTAAAAATATTCTATTTTATAAGTAGTTAGATTTGATATACAGTCATATTTATTTTTGTAAAACTAAAAATATTCTATTTTATAAGTAGTTAGATTTGATATACAGTCATTTTTTTTCCCACAGTAATTTAAATTTATAAACCAAAATATTTTATTGTATTTGAAATTATTATTTTAGGCTATACAATAACGGATTCTACTATATATTTTCTAAATTTCTATTAATTTTTTAAAATATATTTCAAACTTATATTTTCAATTATTATACATATATAAAATAATTAATTTTATAATCAAATTAAATTTATACCATAAGTTATTTATCCATTTGATAGACTTTAATATTATAAATATTTTTCACACGTGTTAATATTTACTTTTTATTAAAATTTTAGTTAATTATCAAATAAGTGTTACATGTAGAAATTGGAAAAATATTTGTATATCTTATTCGACCTTGACCCATTTCAAAAAGTTTGACTTATCGAAGATATCATATTTTTTACGTTGAAAGATTGAAAACAAATTTCAAAATTATCTAATATTTTTAATATATCTTCAAAATTTGATAAATGATTTCGTTTTTGCTTTTAATAACGAAAAATATATTAAATATTACTGTAACAATATTCTAAGTTTAGATTTTAGAATTATTCTCATAAAATATTTAAAATTAATTTAACTTTTAGTTACTACGTAATTATATTTTCTAATGGCAAATCACGTAATATTCTCATTTAAACGAAGATTTCTTTTGAATTGGTACTTCTCAAATATTATATGAGATTGAATTCAGTATCTGAGTATACCCGAAAATATTCACATTTTTTCTTATACTCGAATTATCAAATTTATTTTTGTAAAACTAAAAATATTCTATTTTATAAGTAGTTAGATTTGATATACAGTCATTTTTTTTCCCACAGTAATTTAAATTTATAAACCAAAATATTTTATTGTATTTGAAATTATTATTTTAGGCTATACAATAACGGATTCTACTATATATTTTCTAAATTTCTATTAATTTTTTAAAATATATTTCAAACTTATATTTTCAATTATTATACATATATAAAATAATTAATTTTATAATCAAATTAAATTTATACCATAAGTTATTTATCCATTTGATAGACTTTAATATTATAAATATTTTTCACACGTGTTAATATTTACTTTTTATTAAAATTTTAGTTAATTATCAAATAAGTGTTACATGTAGAAATTGGAAAAATATTTGTATATCTTATTCGACCTTGACCCATTTCAAAAAGTTTGACTTATCGAAGATATCATATTTTTTACGTTGAAAGATTGAAAACAAATTTCAAAATTATCTAATATTTTTAATATATCTTCAAAATTTGATAAATGATTTCGTTTTTGCTTTTAATAACGAAAAA
Organism: Physaria fendleri; assembly: GCA_036630335.1. Lineage (NCBI taxonomy): Eukaryota > Viridiplantae > Streptophyta > Magnoliopsida > Brassicales > Brassicaceae > Physaria > Physaria fendleri. The sequence continues at coordinate 6,081,557 of CM071720.1, read as the reverse complement.
TATATTAAATATTACTGTAACAATATTCTAAGTTTAGATTTTAGAATTATTCTCATAAAATATTTAAAATTAATTTAACTTTTAGTTACTACGTAATTATATTTTCTAATGGCAAATCACGTAATATTCTCATTTAAACGAAGATTTCTTTTGAATTGGTACTTCTCAAATATTATATGAGATTGAATTCAGTATCTGAGTATACCCGAAAATATTCACATTTTTTCTTATACTCGAATTATCAAATTTTCTTATACTCGAATTATCAAAGACAAACCAATACATGATTCTTAAACACTGAAATGAAAGCCAACCATGAACAAATTTATATATATTTTCTTCGCTAGTTGAATAATTGAACATATATATGTGTATTATTCATATTTTCTTTTATTCTCAAATTATTAAACTAAACAATACATGATTATTAGACACTCATTATTAAGGTAAGTTATATCGAGTCTTAGAATATTAAAATTATAGTTTCCAAATATTATATTAGATATTTTTTTTTTTTGAAATACGATAATTAAACTTTAGATAATATAAAAAAATATTATCTTAAAAGTTATTAAATAAAAAAAACTAATGCAAATTTTTTCAATAAAAAAACTAATGAAAAAATGGTATAGCAGTTTTCTTCTCTACTTGAATAATTAATCCGATACATGTGTATACCCAAAAATATTCATATATTCCCTTATTCTCGAATTATAAAACCAAACAATACATAATTCTTAGACACTCATTATAAAGGTAATTTGTATCGAGTTTTAGAATATTAAAAATATACTTCCCAAATATTTTATTAGCTATACTATTCTTTTGTTCTTCTTGAAATATATGATAATTAAACTTTAGATAATATATAAAAATATATCAAACTAATAATAATTAAACTTTAGATAATATATAAAAATATATCAAACTAATAGAAAAATGATTTAGTAATTTTCATCACTACTTGCAATTATTTTTCAATAAAAAATACTAATGGAAAAATGGTCTAATAGTTTTCTTTGCTACTTGAAAAATTGAACCTGATAATTGTCTATACCCAAAAAATATTCACATCTTCTCTTATTCTCGAATTATTAAGCCAAACAATACATGATTTTTAGACAATGATTATAAAGGTAATTTATATTGAGTTTTAGAATACTAAAGTTATACTTCCCGAATATTATATTAGATGTACCATTTTTTTTTTTTGAAATACGATAATTAAACTTTAGATAATATATAAGAATACATTAGACTAATGAAAAAACTTTATAGTATTTTTATTCACTACTTGAATAATTGAACCCGATACCTGTGTATTCCTGAAAATATTTATAGTTTCTCTTATCATCTAATTATTAAACCATACAATATATGATTCTTAGACACTCATTATAGGTAATTTATATCGAATATTAAAATTATACTTCTCAAATATTATAATAAATGTGGTAAAACTTCCTAAATGTTAGTTAAATATTTGTAAAATAATTTTAATTTTCTAAATTAATTAATTTTAAATATGTTCTTCTTTTTTCTCGAATATACATGATATTAATTTAAATTTTTAATATTTTCTATCCTATATTTAGTAAACGTTTTTTATATATAAACAGAAAATAAATATACTCATATATATATATATATTTAAAAGATATATATATATATATATATATATTTAAATACAATTAATTTATTTTTTAATATTTTTTATCCTATTTTTAGCAAACATTTTTATAGAAAAAATACAAAAACAAATATATTCATATGCACGTTAGGTCTAATATATGAATTAATATAAATACAAATAATCTATTCTTAGAAAATAATATAAAATCATAATGGCATCATATGTAATTATTTCCAAAACGAAGGCTACTTCTAATTCGCACTTCTCAAATACTATATAGATCATATAAAATATGTTATATCTATATAAAATATATGAAAAAATTAATATTTATTATATTCTTATTATATAAAGTTGGGTTTGAAACTTGATAAAATTCAGGATTACGCCACGTGTCAAGTGATCGAGATCTCAGCCGTTAGTTTGTAGTTTCCTAATTTAGATTATTAAGAATTGATTTTTATTAAAAAATTGGAAACTAAATATTCAGCCGTTAGTTTGTAGTTTCCTAATTTAGATTATTAAGAATTGATTTTTATTAAAAAATTGGAAACTAAATATTTACCTAATTTAGATTATTAAGAATTGATTTTTATTAAAAAATTGGAAACTAAATATTTATATCTTTTAAAGAAATATTTATATCTTTTAATTTCTTATATATGTCTTTCCATATTTGCAAAACATCCATCTTTCTTATATACGTCTTTCCATATTTGTAATTAAAATTCTACACCTAATTCAACTATAAATAGATTAGTTTGCATAAGGTAATTTGAGAAAAGAGCTTTTTTTAAGGAGTTGTTTAAGGTCAACTTATTTTTTCTTTTTTTAATTTAGAGAAACCGCAGGACGGACTATCATAAAGAGAAAGCAACGTAGGCATACGAGTCACGGAGCGAAACATCCAGAAGTTTCGAGGATGCAATGGATAAGGTTCGAGAGGTATGGTACAACGAAAGATTCAATGTCGGAGAAGGCAAAAGAAGCTTATGAGGGTGCAAAGGAAAAAGCTTCTGATGCTGTTAGAGAGTACGATGCATATATGAGAGACCGTAATGTGAGCTTTAGAACCAAAGATCAAGAAACTCACTGGGTTTAAGGCCAAAGAGTTTGTGGTTTGGATCTNNNNTAATCTGAGTAAAAAATATGTATATATGATCATTTGATTATTTTTTTAGAACCCAAAACAATTAAGAGGAATACTCATTAAAATATTATAATCAAATAATTATAAGAGGAATACTCATTAAAATATTATAATCAAATAATTATTCAATAGATAAATATATTTTAATCAATTAATTAACGGATTTCGTGCATGGCACGGGATAATCAAATCTAGTATCATATATAATTTTGTTAAAATAAAGATGCGGGGCCCGCGGGGGCTCGCCAAAGGCCCGTCCCGCAAACCTGCATAAACTTTTGGTAAAAGTCCATGAGCCCGCGGATTGTGGGTTTCAAAACCCAAGCCTAGCGAACTGGGTGATTTGCGAGAAAAGCAATCAGATGTGATAGGTTAAAGAGAGATATAATCAGTGGCACGTGAGGAATTTATAAGAATTCGATAAAAGTAGAGTGAGAATTTAAGAAAATGTAGAGAAAAATATTTAATTTAATTTTCTAATATTTTTGGTTTTAAGTAATATAATACCGCACAAAAAGATAAATTAAATAATTTTCTCCACATTTTCTCAAATTCTTATTCTAATTTTATCGAATTTGTATAAATCCCTCACGTGCCACTGATTAATTCAATTAACACCTCATTTACTTTAATTACTCGTGTCTTAATTTTTTAAAAAAAATATATAAATATAACATACAAAAAATATAAGTATTAATAATGATAAATTAAAAAAAATTGAATTTTTATTTTTATTACATAATACGAGGTAACTATCTTAAATAAACTTAAAAGAATTAATGGTAAATATCGTAATATACATATAAAACTAAAATTTATTTAAAATTGATATTTAACAAATAATTAAAAAAAAAACACACAAGGATACATATCTCTACCTATTTACCAATTAAAAGTACTAAATTAAATCTATTGAGTCTTATCACTAGAATGATGTTTCTTTAGTTATCTTTTAACAAATAATAAATTAAAATGCTTTATAGTTGGATACTCTGAAGTCTGAAGTTAAAGCTCATCGTACTTTTGTTCCACTTTAACTGGGAATCCCTTGTCGACCCAGAGCATATAACCACCGCCCATGTTTTTTACTGTTTTGAAGCCCTATCACATTATCAACAATCCCATTATAATTTTTCATCAAAAAATTCTAGATAAATTCAAAGAAATAACATTATAGCTCAATGTGTAAACTTCAAAAGATCAACATCAAACTATAATATATATAAAATATAATTATACTAAATCGAAGTTTTGGTTTTAAGTTCAAACATTTCGAATAGAGTATTTTTAAATTTTGTATTGTTAAGTACTTACGGAAGAAACAAGAACCTTTTTTTTTTTTTGGTAAAAAGTAAATTCCATTATATGAAAATGTTTTCTACAATCACTTCAACTCTCAAAAAAAATTAAAAATAGAGTTCAAGGGAAAATGTTGTTGGTTGTCAATTTTGCCTATTGGTATCTGAACCAGGCTTGAAGAAGTCGTGCAAACGCACGTCGGTGATGTCTTGCTAGAATGATGTCTCGGACGGCTCTATCCACTTGCATAAACAGAGCTTGAGGCGTGGCTGATGTGCCATTGTGAAGCTTTTGATTGCGGTTTATCCAAATCTTGTATATGGTAGCATGAACTGCTAGCTTCTTGAGAAGGGTTGGTAATCCCAATGATTTAGTTGAAATCCAAGTTATCAAAGCAGACCAATTATGGAAAATACATGGCCTCTGCCCCAACCTTCTCATTACAAGACCCCAAAGAGCTTCTGCCCAATTATGGAAAATACATGGCCTCTGCCCCAACCTTCTCATTACAAGACCCCAAAGAGCTTCTGCTATATCGCAATGAAGCAAAGCGTGGTCTCTTGTCTCGACGTGAATAGAGCAGCTCAAACACGTCGGAGAAATCTCAGTGTTCCATCTAGATTGGCGTTCCTTGAACGGTAAACGATCCAGCATTGCTGTCCACATTAATACATAATTTCAAAATCGATTTAACGTTATTTTTAAACCAAATTCTGACACGTTAAAAAATCTGAAACTTGTCTTTGCATCCACTAATTCAAAAGGTAATAAGATTATATAAAAAAAAATTTTAGGTTCAGAATTTGGCTCGAAATAGTCAGTTTAAACATTGATTTAAACTCTATTTCAAGCCAAATTATGACACGAAAAAAACTAAAACTTTTTTAATCATTTCAATTTTTCCCCTGTGTATAATACATAATTTCAAAATCGATTTAACGTTCTTAAGCCAAATTCTGACCGGTTAAAAAATCTAAAACTTGTCTTTATATCCATTAATTCAAAAGGTAATAAGATTAGATAAAAGAAAAATTAGGGTCAGAATTTGGCTCGAAATAGGCAGTGTAAACATTGATTTAAACGTTGTTTTAAGTCAAATTCTAACCGTAAAAAAACTAAAACTTATCTAGATATCCATTTAATTTCAAACTATCCATTATTTACAAATTTTAATACTTTAAAATTTCAAACTATGAGGTTTTTTTTTTTTTTTTTTTTTGAAGAGTTGAGTATTTTCATATTTTTTTTTTACATTTTAGAAATTGTTAATTTTCATAAAATGAACTTATTGTCAAATTTTACTTCTACTAAATTCTTAGAAACTATTATTTAGGCTAACAATTTATAATACTTAACTAAATTTTAAGAGTCGTGAAATAAATAAACTAAATATATAGATATTAGTACGTTAATGTCATTATCAACAATTATTATATTCGTTGTGTTATTGATTTGTCATAATAGTTGTTTATGTTATTGATTTGTCATAATAGTTGTTTAATTTATATAAATTAAAAAAAAAATATTAAAAAATTATTATTTTATAGCTAATTATAAATAAATATTTTTATTTATTTTTTTAATTGATAAAACCCGTGAATGGCACGAGTCCAATCAACACTAGTATATATATATATTTTTGGGTCGACTTTGGCCTCACAATTATTTCCTCCCAAATATTCGATTTTTTCAATTTAGTACCCAAACAAAATTTATGCCCATTTTATTAACTCAAACTTTTTTAATCATTTCAATTTTTCCCCTGTGTATAATACATAATTTGAAAATCGAATTAACGTTATTTTTAAGCTAAAAATTCTGACACGTTAAAAAATCTGAAACTTGTCTTTGTATCCATTAATTCAAAAGGTAATAAGATTAGATAAAAAAATTTTAGGATCAGAATTTGGCTCGAAATAGGTAGTTTAAACATTGATTTAAACGCTATTTCAAGCCAAATTATGACACGAAAAAAATCTAAAACTTTTTTAATCATTTCAATTTTTCCCTGTGTATAATACATAATTTCAAAATCGATTTAGCGTTTTTTAAGCAAAATTCTGACCCGTTAAATAAATCTAAAACTTGTCTTTGTATCTATTAATTCAAAAGGTAATAAGATTAGATCATTATTTTTTAGGGTCAGAATTTGGCTCGAAATAGGCAGTTTAAACATTGATTTAAAGTTATTTCAAGCCAAATTATGACACGAAAAAAATCTAAAACCTCTAATCCGATTATCCTTTAAATTAAATGGATATCTAGACAAGTTTTAGTTTTTTTACGGGTTATAATTTGGCTTAAAATAACGTTTAAATCAATTTTGAAACTATGGGATAAACGCAGGGGAAAATTGAAGTGGTTTAAAAAGTTTAGGTATTAAAGCGGGCAGAAAATTTGTTTGGATACTAAATTGAAGAGGTCGCAAGTTTGGAGAGAAATAGTTGTTAGGCGTATAGTATAGGGGAAAATTCAAAGTCGACCGTATATTTTTTTAAAGTAACTCGCTAAGTGGTCCCAAATACTTTTTTTTTGGTGATTTCAGGGGTGTTAATTAGTTCCGTGATTTTCAAAAATTTATAAATTTTCAGAAGTTTTTTTGGTCGAATATTTATTTTTACTAGGTTGCTGATCCGCATTACATGCGGGTTTGATTTTATATAGATGAGTTATAAATGATTTAGATATATTATTTGCACTAAAAAATAGTATGACTAAAACGATAGTATGAATTGGAAGTTAATATCTCGACGTCTTCAGAGAAAGCTAAAGGAAGCTTTATATTATATGCTCTGGTTTGTTCTCTATAGACTCCATCAATATCCCTTTTTTTCCCTCGACTCTTTAGGATTTGTGCTTATTATGTTTGTGATGAGTTTTGTCTTCTTCAGGAAAGAAGAGATGCAAAATTTGAACCAGGCTACAAACTCGGAATTGGTAGGCTACAAACTCGGAATTGGCGTGGTTAAGTTTCCTCTCTTTTTGTCTGTTTAGGAGTTGCAGAAATGCAGTTTTTGCATTTGAAGATGTTTTTACGAGATGAACAAAGTCATCTAAGATTGTCAATATGAAACAATCAAACTCTTCTATTTTGGTCTTACTATTAATATCTAAAAAAACCGAATCATCTTTCCACTATGGTCTTACTGTTAATATCTAAAAACCGAATCATCTTTCCATTATATGCTCTGTTGTTTCTTGTAAACTTCTTCTGTTTATAGAGACCCTTAAAGGGACAAACAATGAAGGTTTAATAGATATGTCTAGATAAATATATGGTTTCATACTTTTTAACATTATGAACCCTTGTGTCTTTTTCGGATTGACTGAATCACCGATCTTTGTTCAAAAAGCTAGAGACAACGCATATCAACTGTACAGTCCATATCGTGCCCGCAAGATTAGGCGAGCATGTAAAAATAACTTGGAAAATCTAATGAATGTAAAAAGTGTTACTACTTCAATACACGCATCATACTTGAAATGCAAGTAAGCACTTAGGCAGATTACAAAGGAATCAACCATCATATACACAATTATGATGAGTTATGTTTTGAACATATTAATGAGCATGCTTATAAGAGATGATTAAGATGATGGCAAGAATGAGAGCCACGATTTACCGAAGTAACAATACATTTGTTCCTTGTCATTCTTCTTGACATAGCTGTCAACACTTTGTTGCTCTTGTCAATGGCATCATCCATACCATGCATCTGTAAACCCAGATAACAAAGGTTAGCTTGGCAATGATCTAATTCAAACAGATCTTTACCGCACTGATGAGAGTTATCAAATGCAAACCGAGCAACTTTGATACTGCGGTGTGCTGATTCAGATCTTGACAATTGAGATACCAACCTCTTAAGTCTCCAGACATTAGAATTCCTCACCATAGATATAAATATCTCAATATTCCCAGATGCTAAAAAAACTCAGAGGTTCAGACATGGATTTCTGAAGTACCAATTTCTCGACTGTAAAGGCAGCCAAAGGAAAGATCGAAAGGGGGAAACTGCAAGAAAAGGAGTTAAAAGAAGAACTAAATCACTAAAATTTATATCAATAAATATATAAAATAAGAGAGTTACATCTTTTGGATGTAACTCTCTAATCTTTCTATTTGATAAGTTTTATAGTCTCTGCTTCTGTCATTGGTCACCTACAAAATCCAATAACTGAAAAATCTTTTTACCTTTTGTGTAGCAAAAAGGTTTTCAACTGTTAAAAAGAGCACGTTGACTAATCACTCACCTTTAGCTGACGTGGTGTGAATAGGTACTGTGGAGCTGACAAAATCCACTGATATAAATACAATGTCCTTCCACTGCTTCCTTCGCCTCCACGACCGTTTGAACATATGAAAGAGATCCGCCGGAGTCTTTTGAAAATTTTGTATTCTACAGAGATCAATGACAATCGAAATCACCTGAAGGCCACCATTCTTGTTAAACATTGCAAGTTTGTTAACAGCTCTAAAAGCCGAAAAAACCTTTCCAGTTAATAAAAAAAGGGATAAGATCAATATTTCCAAAACCAAAACTCGTTGAGGATTCAACATAGAGTTAGTATTACCATGTGAAAGACTTCCAAGGTTACTGCATACTGCATGTTTTCGATGGATGCGAGAAGAACATTACTCTCAGACTCCATCTTCTTCCCATCTACAACCACAACAACCTAAAAAGAATGATACATTAATCTTTCACTTTAGTGGCTAGATCCAACTAATAAAAAAGCATAATTAACAACAACAACAAAAATGAAACTTTCTGAAAGAAAATTTTCAAATTGGGTTGTGAACAGTACTATCAATGGCTGATGGAGCAACAGAAAGGTAAGGGTACTAAGAACAACTACACACAGTTGAGACAAGAAAGTCCGTACCTTAAATCTCACCGTAGGGGGATGTAAATTGGATACAAAACTTCTGTAATGGTGATAATAATGTGAAGAATGATGACAACTACATTATTATCAGACAAATTTTATAATATTTTGGATACAAGATATATCTTTTAAAAAATTCCAATAATCACTGGCGAGTAGTTTACTCACATGTTCAAATATGTATAGTACCAATTTCTCGACAATAAATGGAGCCAAAGTAAAGATCGAAAGGGAGGAACTGCAAGTAAATGATTTAAAGAAGAACTGAATCACTAAACTCAACATCATATGTATAAGAATGTAACATATCTGGAAAAGCATTTTTACCAACACATGAAAAGTGGCCATTCTCGCAGTGATCTTGAACTAAACCAGAAATATGTTCTGATCAGTCACCGTATTACATGAATGATCGATATCAAAAAAAAAAAACCTGATAAGCTCTCAAGCAATTCGTTTCTAAAATGTTAGTAAGGAGTAGAAGAAAGAAGTAACTACCTTTATAAGATTTTCTATGATGAGTACTGTTTACAGCAATAACAACAACTACACACAGGTTGAATAATCCGTCATCGCTCTGCAATGCATTACATTACAATCTCAAGCCACATGGAACAAAATCTATGTATAACTTAGAGCAAGTTCGAATATGAACAATATCAAGCACTGAGCTCGAAGATTGTTATTGTATCTGAGAATTACCTGTTTGAAGATTGCGTCGGAGCTTAGTGGACTTTCCCTTGCCCCTACGGTCAATACGTGACATTGGTGTTGTTCCCATTTCCTTCTTCGACCTTCTTCCTCCACCAGTTTTCCTAATCACGGAATCATCAACGTTATCATGACTCCTTGAAGATCTCACTCCTTTCCGCCACAAAATTAAAATTGAAAAGTGATGAGCTTAGCCTTCACTCTCACTCTCTCCACTTCTCTTATCCCCGCTCCGAAACATTGTTTTTTTTTTTTTTTTTAGCCTTCACTCTCACTCTCTCCACTTCTCTTATCCCCGCTCCGAAACATTGTTTTTTTTTTTTTTTGAAAGAATGTCAAATTTATTCCCCAAAAAAACCGTTCAAGACAGGCAAGCAATTTTTTTTTTTGAAAGAATGTCAAATTTATTCCCCAAAAAAACCGTTCAAGACAGGCAAGCAAGCGATCTCAGAACAAACTCTGAGTTTTACACAACCAGAGCCAACTAAAACCCTGAAACAGTCTCTAAAAAAACCTGAAAACACACGATCCAAACAAAGCTATAATAAACAAAAAGTCCAGCACAATAATAAACACACAAAATAAAACGCTTCATTCGGATCAGTGAGAGAGGCTAAGAGAGACTCCAAGGTTTTGAAAAACCTGCAAAACAACAGGCGCTGAAACCATTCTTGAAGACAGAAGCCTTAATGGTCAAGATATTGAGACTTAGCTGTTGCCCTTGGGTGTAGGATGAACTAACACCCAAGAGACTAGGAGACTAAAGATCGCATAGGGCAGAATAGAGAGAAGCCATGAGAGTTGCCCCAGAATCATCTCATGTCCATAGAGGAAACCTCTGCAAAACCAAAAGAATGGTAGAGATCTGAAGTGAACAGTGAACAAACTCAAAGAGGAGGCTTGAGCACTTAACTTTTGCTCCTGGGTAAACCAGAAATTCTGATACCCAAGAGACTAAGGATAAACTCAGGCTGAGGGCATGAGGAAATAAAAGAAAGCGAGCCGCCCCTTGTTGCTTCACTTTCCTACTAGCTTGGGGAGGCATGATCCTATCAGAATATGGGTAGCATCAAACTGTGGGGAGAATTATATCGTAATAAGGCCAGAGATAATTCGAAAATAAAGACTTAGCTTTCTGCTCTTGGAGAGTCATTAGAATGACTTCCAAGAGACTAGTAGCAAATCACAAGCTGGGGATTGAATGAATAAAGAGGGAGTGAAGCCAATCCCGCACTTTCCTCCCAGCTGCTCCTCGAAAACTGGCCAATTAGCTACACGGTCTGGTTTGAAACCAAACCCGTAAACCCTCCGAGAACCCCTTATCACCTTCCTCAATCAGACTTAGAAGCTTGTTTCGGATCACTCTATCGATCCACTTAATAATAGCACCAGAGTTGTGAGAAACATCATTATGCTTCCTCTCATTCCTTTATCTCCACAGATGATAGATAGTGGTTTGAAAAGCAAAACAGAGGATAAAAGTCTTTAAGGAGAAAGACCTATTTAACTGTTGTAGCAGGAGAGTCCAATTCGTTTCAGGGACTGTTCCCATTAAACTCCCAATGGTCTGAACCCAAACTTCAGAGGAATAAGTGCACGAGAAAAAAAGATGGTCTCTAGATTCTTCATTGTTAGAACAGAGAAAACAGGTGGCATCATAGCTATTATTCCACTTCTTAATTCTGTTACCAACAACTAATCTGTCTCTAGCCGCTAGCCAAGCTATAAAGCTATATCTTGGAGTAGCTTTTCTGCACCAGATCACCCTATTCCAATCAACTTTCAGGTTGTTTCCTCTAATCAGGTCCCAGGTATGTCTAGAGGAGAAATTGGCTTTATAATGGTTTTCATTGTACCGCCAAACTTGTTTGTCCTCTTCAGAATTGATCCCTTCTTTTTGAGAGTTTAGCTTCTCCTCGATCTCCTGAAGAAACCCCATTCTGTGTCGTCTGCGCCTTGGGAGGTTTAACGCTTCAGCCACAGTGGCATGCTTCCTTAACCCCAAGTCAATAAACCCTCTGTCACCAGTCACATCATGTATCACACCAAAGGATGACCAGTTATCGAACCAGAAGAATGTAGTTAACCCATTATTAACTTCAACTTTGTGAAAAGTACGAGCTAAGGATTTGTATTTAAGAATCTTACGCCACATCCATGAACCAACCGTAGAGGTGCTAGAAAGAGTCCATAAGGAGGTTCCTTTTATGATATTGTTCCAAGCCCATTGAACCCATAGAGACTTCTTCTTTGACACAATTCTCCAGATAAGTTTCAGAGCCCCCACTTTATTGACTTCAATAAGACTTCTTATGCCCAGCCCACCCTCATCTTTCGGTTTAGTAACCTCTTTCCAAGCAACTTTTGCTTTATGTGTACTTAAATCCGATCCAGACCATAAGAAAGCCCCGCATATCTTTTCTATCTCCTCTAGAAAACCCTTAGGTATACGAAACACACTCAACCAGAAATTTATAAGCCCCGAGATTTCTGATATAATAAGCTGTCTCCTACCAGCAAACGATAAAGTTTTATTCGTCCAGCTACTAATCTTACTCGTTATTTTCTCTAACAAAGGGAGTATATCATCATGCTTCATTCTCCTAGTTAATAAAGGGAGCCCGAGATACCTTACAGGGAGAGTTCCTCTTGTGAATCCAAAGGAGTTAACAATTCTGTTTTCCACCTCCATATCCAAGTTAGACATAAAAATTGTGGTTTTCTCCATAGACATCTTAAGACCAGAGACCCTAGCAAATTCATCAAAAACCTGGACAACACTCTCAATAGCTTCATACTTCCCCTCTATGAAAATCATTAGATCATCTGCAAAAGACAAATGAGTAATTCCCAGTTCTCCACATCTCGGATGATACCCAACCAGCTTGTCTTTAGCCGCTTTGTCCAACATGCCTGACAAAACATTCATGCACATGACAAACAAGTATGGTGATAATGCACACCCTTGTCGTAACCCTCTTCTGCTTCTAAAATAGCCAGCAAGCTCTCCATTGACCTGGACAGAGAAGGAAGCAAAAGAAATACAGAGATTAATCCAGTGAATAAACTCTTGCGGAAAATTCATACTTTGAAGCATTTGCAGGAGAAAATTCCAATTAAGAGAATCAAAAGCCTTGGGATTCACAAGTAAAGAAAGAAGATTGTCAATGAGAAAGAAACAAAAGTAGAGCTGTTTAGCGAAGGTGAAGAGACGAAACTGAAGCGTTTCAAGAATTTTTTTTTTTTTTTTTAACGATAAATATTTTGTTTCAAGAATTTTTTTTTTTTTTTTTAACGATAAATATTTTATTGATATCGGTAAAGTTTAAACCACAATAGAACAGTGATAACAAATACACAGCTTTATGAGAAAACAGAGTGATAAAACAGAGTAATAGCGAATGAAACAGAGCATTAAACAGGGCTAAAAACTAAAGCCACGAAATCTTATTCTGGAGGCGTTCTATTCTTGACTGTTTAGCCTTGTGTGCTCTTGAGTTTCTGGTTTTCGGAACAAACTGGAACTTTAATGGCGGGGAACTAGATAAAGTCATTCTGCAAATATCTTCAACATATGGTTTCAAGTGCAAGGCCTGCAGATTGTCGCAATGACCTCTTCCAATGGTTTGCTCATTTATTTTCAGAAATCGGTTAATACTGTCTATGAGAGCTTTTGCATTAGACATTATCGTTGTTCCCGGATTACCAAAACGAACCACGTTCTTACAGGCTTCTAATATAGCGTTGGCCTCTGCATCTGCTGGGGTTAGTATTGGAGGGAAGGAACCGTAGCCTTGGATACGAGCTGTATTTTCGACTTGGTATTGCTAGCAAAATCCAACATTCTCTGTATCTGATGCCCATGAGACTTCGACATAGCACTTAGGTTCTTGAGGGACATCCCCGTCTTGTCCTGAGCTGATTCTCATGTCAGAGTCAGGCCTGGGTGAATTGTTGTTTGTTAATCTGCTAGTGTTAAGCCAGAGGCGATGATCCTGAGCTTTTTTTTGTAGTATATTTGGAATTATGATCTGCTCGTTGTTGAAAACAGCACCATTCCTAGCTTTCCATAAGTTCCATCCAATATATGCTGAGATAGGGGTGGATCCTTTACTTTCTTTTCTCCACAGATGGTTGATAAAGTCCATCGTGGTAAGGTGTCTAGTGGAATATGCGTCTGGGATAAGGAGGGACCAGATTTCGTTTGAAACCTTGCAATGGGTCATGAGATGGTCTAGGGATTCTCGCTTCTCTTTACATAGTAAGCACATTGGGTCAGTCTGTACCCCTCTTGTACGAAGATTTGCTAATGTTGGGATCCCATTATGTATAACCTTCCACCAGAAATGCTTAATCTTTGGGGGGTAGAGAAAAACGCCATAGCTTATGGAAAAGGGTGTGTGCCAGTGTTGGTGCGGATGTGGAAGGATTATGGTGAAGCAGGGTATTTTCATACATGATCCGATATCCTGATTTCACTGAGTATTGCCCAAAAGGCGTGTAGGGCCATACCAGTTTGTCCGCACGGGCATATTGTAAAGGCCTTGTACTAAGTATTGTCTGCACATCATTTTCATGGATGTTGTCGTTTACCTTCTGAATGTCCCATTCCCGTGTGTGCTGATACATCAATTGCGATGGTGTCTTGATAGTCCAGAGGGCCTGAGATGATTTTGGAGAAGGAGCTTTTGGGTTTTTTGAGTGGTAGCCATCTATCCCTCCAGATATTAATGGAAGTTCCAGGACCAACTTGGTAACCGATATGCTGTTGAATAAGTGGAATGGAAGATTTTATACTTCGCCAGGCATAGCTTTGTTTCTTCCTCGGTGGTGCCGTAAAAATCGTATCCTTGGAGAAGTATTTCGCCTTCAGTACTCTTGAAAGGAGAAGTTCAGGGTTGTTAATTACTCTCCAGACCTGTTTTGCTAACAATGCTTGATTAAAGAGTCTCAGGTCCCGGAAGCCTAATCCACTAAGGCATTTTGCTTGATTAAAGAGTCTCAGGTCCCGGAAGCCTAATCCACTAAGGCATTTAGGTTTTGTTAGGTGTGACCAACTAATCCAAGGTATTGGCTTATGCTGTTGCTTACTTTGCCACCAAAACTTTCTGATTCTCTGTTCTATATTGAGAACAAGTTTCAGCGGTAGTAAAAAGCATTGCATAGAGTATGTTGGTAGTGCCTGGAGTATGGATTTTATGAGAATCTCCTTTCCAGCTTGGTTCAACAGCTTAGTACTCCAGCTTTGTAAGCGTTTATCCAACCTGTCCAAAATATATTGGAAGTCTTTGGATAAGTTATTGCCTTGTAAGTCAGGGAGCCCAAGATAGAAACCCATTTTGTTTTGATGGGAAATGTTCAAGAAGTCAGCTATGTGGCCTTTTAGTTGATCATCAATGGGTTTGCTAAAGGTTATAGCTGATTTGGAGAAATTTATTCTCTGGCCTGCCATTTCTCCATATATTTTAGCCTATGATTCTCCTGTGTAGCTTGGCATTCTTTATGACATGGGACAGACCCTCCGAAAATAAGATATAAAGGTACGGGGACAATGGGTCACCCTGCCTTATTCCGCATTGAGGGTTAATCCTATTACTTGGTTTGTCGTTGATCATAACTGTGTAGGAGACTGATGTGATACACTCCATTACCCATGCCTTCCACTTAGCCGAGAACCCCAATTTCGTAAACAAGTAGCTCATGAAAGACCAACTTACCTTGTCAAAAGCTTTAGCTATGTCTAACTTGAGTGCCATGTATGGGTCTTTCCTTCTACGAGTTTTGAGTGAATGTATCATCTCATGAGCAATGATCACGTTGTCTGTAATGGATCGTCCTGGTAAGAATGCGGATTGATTGGGTGATATGATGTCCGGGAGAGTCTCCTTTAGCCTATTAGCCAAGACTTTTGATATAATCCTGTAAAGGACGTTACATAGGCTAATAGGTCTAAATTGTCCAGGAGTGGCAGGTGGATGAACCTTAGGAATTAGATATATGAGAGTATGGCTCAGTTCCGGGTCTAGTTTGCCTGAGTCCATGAAATGTTGGACATATGCCACCACCTTTGAACCTATCTTATCCCAGAGATGTTGAAAGAATCCCGGTGTAAACCCGTCTGGTCCCGGGGCCTTGTCCGGATTCATCTGGAACACGGCTTGTTTCACTTCTTCATAAGAAACCCGTCTTGTTAGCCTTTCATTTGTTTCTTCTGTTACTTGGGGAGTTATTTTTTGTAGGGGGTCATTAACTGGGGGGGCAATTATCCGTGTAGATATTCTTAAAATGATTTTCGATCAGCTTTTGGATAGTAGCGGGGTCTGTGTGACTTTGGCCTTGAGGATCCTTTAATAAGAGTATGCGATTTGTAAACCTTCTTTGTTTCAATTTGGCTTGGAAAAACTTGGTATTCTTGTCTCCTTGTCTAAGCCAGATTGCTCTACTTCTTGTTCTCCAATACTCCTCTTCAAGTTTTGTAAAATGTATTAACGCTTCTTTCGTTTGCAGTATGGCCTGTTCATCCCACCTCTGCTGTGCGTACAAACGAGCTAGGTTCCTTTTTAATGATTCAATCCATTTAGAGGCATTTGGAATAATAGTTGGCTTCCACTTTTCAATTTTTTCCTTGATCATAGTCAAGTCTTCTTTAACGTTTGAGTGAGGCGTTTGGCTTAAGACCTGCGACCATGTCTCCTCCATAAGCCCTTTAAACCTGGGCATTTTGTGCCAGGAATTACAGTAGTATAACCTTTTGTTACTTGTCCCTTGCACAGCTTCAGTGTTGATAAGAATTGGTTTGTGGTCTGACCCCAGCCATTGAAAATGGGTGACAAGAGCATTCGGATGAAGCTGATGCCATTCTTGATTTCCATACGCCTTATCTAGGAAGGATTGTACATGATGTTCTTGACCCCTTCGACCCCTTTTTCCATGCCATGTGAATTTCTTCCCCGAGTATTGTACTTGTTTTAACGAGTATGCTTGCAAAACAGTGTTAAACTTCCTGCA
Source organism: Physaria fendleri (assembly GCA_036630335.1). Taxonomy (NCBI): domain Eukaryota; kingdom Viridiplantae; phylum Streptophyta; class Magnoliopsida; order Brassicales; family Brassicaceae; genus Physaria; species Physaria fendleri. The sequence goes on along the minus strand of CM071720.1, from coordinate 6,064,866 downwards.
GCTTTGTATGCTTCTAGGATGTCCATCTGCTTTATAAGAGGGCTTCTCAATATCGTTGAAGTCTCCTACGAACAAGAGGGGTTTGTTCTTGAAAGTATTATCTTCAGCCAACTCAACTAGATGATCCCAGAACTTGTTGCGCTCAGTTCGCTTTGGTGGACCATATACATAAGCTATGCAAAAGGAGTAAGACAAAAGAGATACTTCTATTAAATTGAAGGACAATGACTCTTGAAACAGAGGACTGACAGACACTGAATTTTTCCATGCAATACATAAGCCTCCACTACTACCAACAGCAGGGACTAAAAAGCCTCCACTACTACCAACAGCAGGGACTAAAAAACAACTACTAAAACCCAGAGACAATACAAGACCTTGGACAAACTCATCCTTATTTTTCGTTTCAACTAGGAAGATAACATCCGGATTATTCTTGCGGCATAAGTCCCGCAGATAAGGAATTATCAAGGGGTTCCGGAGCCCTTGACAATTCCAATGCAACAGAATCATGGCTGGGGTGGTGGCATTAAGGGAGCCACCGCGCCCTGTTCTTCAGCAACTGCTTCCTTGAGATGGTTTCTAGCCTTGACTTGTCGAGCTGTTAGACTTGATGATGCCTCAGGGGTCTTCCTCTGCTTTGTTGTGTTCTCCTGCTCTTCTTTCTTCTTCATTGTTATGGGTGTTGCTCTTCTGACCAGCTTGGAACGTATGCGACCTTTCTTTGGAATGAGAGTTGTGGTTTCCTTTGCAATGTGTTTCCCATTATTTTTAGCCACTGGTGGGGTCTCAACTTCAACAACATCATCCACTGTCTCTGAACTTCCATTGGATTCTTGGTTCTCCTCTTTCTCGGCTTTCCTCTGGAGAGTCAGATCATTTCCTTGTATTTCTGGTAGAAGCGGAATTAGAGCTTCTGGCCACTCTTGAAGCAAGCTTTGGTTCATCTCCTCATTTGGAAGAGCTGGAAGCAACATGAATGGAAAGTCCTGCATAGTAAGGGGTGGTAATTGTAAGGAAGTGTCTTTGCTGGGTTCTGCTTTGTCTCGGGATGATTGAGCTTCAGGTACGGGAGATGCTTGTGCATTCGCTGGTTCAGCAGCTACGGTACTTGTCAGAAGTGGTCCGGAGGTGTTTTGAAATTGCTGTGGAGAAACAGGTTGTGGCTCCAACGTGTAGGCTTTTGGAGAGTTCTGGCGGGTGGGGGGTGGGGTTGGAACCATAGCAGCAATAGAAGACGAAGGCGGTGTTGGAAGAAGAGCTGGTAAAGTACCCCTGTGGGGATGTAGCACTCTCTGGCGTTGTGATCGTGGCGGTGGGATGATGGTTACAGCCTGCTGGGGAGGGATGCCATCATTGTGGTCGTCATTTGGTCCTGGTCTAGGATGGTTCAAGAGCAGATTATGGGGACATTCCTGAGCATCATGCATTACCGACCCACATATGGTGCAGAAATATCTGAGCCTCTCATAAATAAATTGGATAGCTATGGGTTCTGGATTTGGTGGGAAATGAAAACGCTGCACAAACTTGAGTTTGTCATTGATGTTGAATCGAACTTGTACTAGACACTCTGTACTTGCACCCCATTTTCCTTCTCTTAGTTTGGCACTTACTGGAATCCCAATCCTTTTGCCAATATCCATGAGAGCCGCTTCTTGCTTATAGTCCCCAGGAACATTCAGAAGCTTGACCCACAGCAGCACCTCTTCTAAGTAATTGTGTGCAAAACGGTTGGTCCAGAGATCCACAGCAAGTAGCCAGCCTTTAAACGTCCATGGCTCATTATTGAGGATGTCAATCATCCAAACTTCATTCGAGAAAGTGGCTATCAGGGTACCATCTTCTTGGATAATGATGTCGCTCCTATTATCCAACTTCCAAAGGTCAATCAGCAAATCTCTGAGTCTGTGGGCGTTCTGGGTGTGGTGCAAACGTCTAACCACGATACTGTGTTGGCTTTGGTGTTGAGCGTGGGTTTGGGCTTCATCGGAGATCATGACTGGCGGATCTGCTACTCCCAGGCTCATCTGAGCGATAGCTAGTGCTAATTGATCCTCCATAGCTGTGGTTTCCTTACTTCTCCTCGAGTTTCTACGTTTGGAATTATGGTGTGAAGGTGTGGTTCTCCACCCCATGGAATGAACGTATATATAGCGCAGAAGAGACCTTTCACCATGGCTGTATAGAAGCGTGAATTCATTTTCATGATTACTTTCTGGAGATGGGGAATTTGTTTCAGGTTTCGAGAGGAATGATATCTCATAATTGGGAATTAACGGTGATAGCCGTCTTTCAGAGAGGGTTTTGGCAATTTTCAAGACTGGGTACAGAGGACGGGTGTTTGATTTTGGGAAATACGAGTTTGGCGTGTAAGAGTAGAGCGGAGGATTAGGAAAGGGATTAGGGGTGTTTGTAGGGTGATTATTAGAATTGGGCTTGGCGTGAAAAAGGTATATTACTTTTGATAGGGATTTAGGGGTATCTTTAGGAGAGATTTTAGGGGAAATATTTTGGAAGAATTGAAAAGGGGAATCGACGGTGGTGGATGAGAGATCAAAGGGTGAATTAGAGAGATGATTAGCAGTAGGTTTAGGCAGAATCTTAGAAGAGATTTTAGGATCGAAATCAGAAGGGAAATCAGAAAATTCAGACGAGGGGATAAAGGAAGAAGACGACATAAGAGGAATCAAAGGAGAGGAAACAAGAGAAAGAGACGAAGAGAGAGACATTTTTGGCTTGAAGACATATCCACAAGCGTTTCAAGAATTAATAGTCAATTAAACACATTTTAAAAAAATTAATTGATGAATTATTATTTTTTAATTGGAAAAAAAAAAAATATTGCTTACGTGTACAACCTCAAATTGGAGAATGAACTTCTTTATTATAATAAAATAATAGATTAATAATTACAAAGATGCTAAAGATTGTTAGGGGTAAATTTTATTATAATAAAATAATAGATTAATAATTACAAAGATGCTAAAGATTGTTAGGGGTAAATGGGTTGATGGATAGGCCCGGTCCAGAATCCACGCAATCTAGGCCTAGGTCTAGGGTATCAAAATATTTTTACTTTGTAAGGGCATCAAAAAAACGTATGGACTCGTTATGGACTTTTGTTAAAGACTTCAGTTAACATTTGTTTATTAGGAAAATGAATTTTAGGTACATCGTTTTCCAAAAAAAGAATTTTAGGTACATCATGTTACGTGATGTTTATTTTTTTTGGACATAAGTTTAATCCTCGTTTTTTTTTTCTTTTCAGTTTAACAATCTAATGTATGTAGATATTATTCATTTATATTATTCGTTCTTTAAAATTTGTATGCATTCATAATTCATAATTCATATATTATATTTATGTATTCATATTTAAACATTCATAATTCATTCTTTAAAATATTAAATATTTATGTATTAAAATATTTAAGCGTGTTTATGGGAAAACATTTATTAATAACCTATTTATGTATTGTGATAAGTCTATATATATCTAATTAATCATGATGAAGTAACTTTTTGGATAAGTGTTTGATAATCAAATGTCGGGTTTGAATTTGATAAAACGGGTGTAGAAATTATAGATATTTTCGGTTACATACATATATAAGATTAGGTGATTAACGAATATGATAAAAGGTAATGTTCATACATTTATATAAATTAGAATACAAGGTAATGTTCATGAATTTTTATAAATTAGTTCTATTTGGATTTTAGTATAGATAAAAGAATATAGAATTTTTTTTTATTTTTTTGGATATCTCGGATATTGACGGGTATAAGGCTGTTCCCAAAAAAAAAAATTTCATAAGTGAAAAATGCTAAAACCTTATTGAAAAAAAAAATGAAAAGATTATGTGATGGGGATCTTATACCACTACACTCATTGTAGTTCTGGGATAAAATATGACCTTTAAACACAAAAATCGTTGAAGACCGCAAGCCCAAGCTTGGCTTGCTTGACTCAATTTTGGTTATTTTAGCACATGCAAAAAATATTATTCATATATTTTATTTATAAATTGGTTAGGAATGAGTGTCGACGAACCTCTCCCACCGGTAAGGACCCTCCGCCTTCGTCTCCGGCGAGCAGAGTTAGCCGTTTTTCTTTTGTATTTCTTCTTCTCTCTATCCTTTCTGCTTTTTCTCTTCCTCACCTTCGTTCTCGTCTCCTTTCTCTCTTTTGCGTTGAGGTTTGGTTTTTGTTTTGGTAACGGTCCTGTAATTTGCATTTTTTTGTGATCAAATGGTTAGATCTAAATTTTGGTGATGGTAACCATCAGATCTCCCCCTTGTTTCGGAAAAATCTCAAGGATTTCAAGGATATAACATTATAGTGAAGGTTTCGTGGGTTTTTGGTTCGGTAATATTCTGTTGGGAGCTTGGTTTTTTAACGAAGTTTGAAGCTTACGGTGTCAAACGGATCACAATCTATCTTGAGTAATCATTGTAGAGCAATTAAAAGCATGAATCCGATTGGTGGTGACAGTGGTTTCTTCATAAGGATCCTTTGTGATCTTATAATTAATTTGGTAGTTGCGGAACTATTTGGCTTATATCGCTTGGTGATTTCAATTAGTTTTCACAACCAAAAGAGATTGTGCTGGGATTTGTCAATTATGACAAGTAGCTGTAGCAATTAAAAGCATGAATCCGATTGGTGGTGACAGTGGTTTCTTCATAAGGATCCTTTGTGATCTTAGCAATTAAAGCAATTAAAAGCATGAATCCGATTGGTGGTGACAGTGGTTTCTTCATAAGGATCCTTTGTGATCTTATAATTAATTTGGTAGTTGCGGAACTATTTGGCTTATATCGCTTGGTGATTTCAATTAGTTTTCACAACCAAAAGAGATTGTGCTGGGATTTGTCAATTATGACAAGTGGCTGTAGATGGGAACAAATCCTTTATCTTTGGTTATTGATTTCTTGTTTCTTATTGTGGGGATCATTTGGGTATTCGATGATCACGTTAAGCATACTAAAAAAATTGATTGGTGCGTTATTGAAAGATATATTGGAACATATGGTATTTCTTAATTTTGCTCCTCTGTTTCTCAATATTTGGACAGGACGTTTAGATGTAAATGCTTGGCTATGGTTCCTAGGATGGTTAACAGGCATATTTGCTGTTATGATTTATGTGGTCTCCTGGTACATTGTCATGAGTTTCTTACTAAGCTATAGGCTGAACAGAGAGCTACATGGTTATGATTTTCCATTCATCAGCAGAACTTGCTTACTAAAAGTCTCTTTCTTTTTTCTGATAGCAGTCAAGTCCAAGGAAGATTTTTTCTTTATTTTCCCACAAAGATCTGGTCCAAGATTTCTTGCTATAAATGTGAGGTTAATTGGTATAGATTCTACAATAATGAATGTAGATCTTCGGTTACGGGTGCACTGGGAATTAGCGACAATCATGGTTTAAATTTTTGAATTTCTAAATGGTGTTTTTATGGTACGACGGGATGTTCTAGGAAGTTTTATATTAGACACTATTAGGCTTACTGAGATGGGAAGTCTATGTCTTCATGGTTTGTATGTAGAATATTCTCTTCCCTTAAACTCAGATCTTGTTTTTCATTGTGCCAAAGGCGTAATGTGCATTAGTCGTGAGTACTGGAATTGTTGGACTTATTCTATAAAACTTTGTTATAAACTTGGTTAGGCTATAATCCAATTTATACGCACGTGATCAAAAAGTTACTGTACATGGCCTTTACATCAAAGTTTACGAAAGTATGTATGTGAAGTGGAGTTCGGACGGGTTTTAAATCTAAGTTTAAATAATTTTTTATATGGATATAAAAGTGACGGCAGTATACTTTTGTATTTATTTCAGTCGGTGTCTCTTTGTTCAAATATGATAATTTTGAATTTAATTCTGATTCTTATAAGATATCAGACTAAATACGCTATTATCGGTTGGTTTCTGTCGCGAACGTTCTCGTATTATCGCTTACATGGTTTCTTATTTTTGTTTATTTTCTTTTTATTGTATCTCGGGTTATCTTGAATTTTCAAATTGGTATACTTGGTTACAGTTTTACCTACTGTTATTTTTAAGAATAATATACCATCTCTTTTTATTCGGCTTATGCTCTTTTATCTTAATAATCGGAATCACTCGGTTGCTTTAGAGAAAAAAATTAAGCTTTGGTATACTCTTAAAGGACAACAGGGTATATCCAAAAAATATATTCCATTAATATGAAAATTTTGAGTTGGAACTGTCAAGGCATTGGTAGTGGGTGGATTATTGGTTATTTAAGGGAGTTGTGGAAAAAACACCAACCGGATTTCCTGTTTCTAGCAGAAACAAAGAAAAATCTTGATTTTATCTGGAAAATTCATAACCATTTTCGGTATGATAATCTGGTGACAGTTGACCCAACTGGGTCAAGCGGAGGACTAGCACTTTTTTTCAATAAAACCCATAGGGTTACTATATTATTCAAGAGTGACCGTATTATTGATCTGGAAACAGAAATGGACAACAAAAAAGTTTTTTTTTTTTTTATCTTTTATATATGGTGATCCTGTATCAAAGAATAGAGAGTTGGTATGGGAACGGATCACACGAATCGGAATAGTAAGATCGGAACCATGGTTTCTTATTGGGGATTCTAATGAATTGACGGGGAATCGGAATAGTAAGATCGGAACCATGGTTTCTTATTGGGGATTCTAATGAATTGACGGGTAACCATGAACAGCAAGGAGGGAACTTACGTCCCCAATCGTCCTTTATCTCTTTTAATAATATGATTCGTCATTGCGGTCTACTATAGTTCCCTTGTCTGGGGAATACTTTCTCTTAGAGAGGAAGACATAGTAATGGGGTCATACGTAGTAAGCTGGATCGTGCAATGGCAAACGAAGACTGCCATGAGGCTTTGCCTTTTTCTTTTATTGTATGTGCGACGTTAGTGGATAGAATTCCCTCCCGACGTAAACATTTTCGGTTTGATCAAAGATGGATTGGTAAAGAAGGTCTTACGAAAGCCATTGCAAAGGGTTGGGGGCATAGGCATGACAATGACAACATTGCATTTGTAGACAAGATAAGGAACTATAGACATGAGATCTCGGTTTGGCGGAAAACAGGTGTACAAACGAGGCAAAAAAATATCTGATTTACAAAAATCTTTGGAGGATACAAGGTGATGATACGCGAACAAATGAGGAACTGTTGGAGGTTACAGCACAGTTGCAAAGAGCATACTGGGAGGAGGAAATTTTCTAGAAACAAAGAAGTTGAAATACTTGGTTGCAAGAAGGTGATTCTAATACCAAATTCTTTCATGCGCAAACTAAGCAACGGGTTGCAAGAAGGTGATTCTAATACCAAATTCTTTCATGCGCAAACTAAGCAACGGCGAGCACGAAACCGAATTACGGGGTTGTATGACATGTTTGATAACTGGGTTACAAAGGAGAAGGATATTAAGGATGTGGCTGTTGGTTACTTTCATGATCTATTTACATCCTTACCCTCTACGGGTTTAGACGAGTTTCTACAGGATGTGCCAGCCTTGGTTACAGATTCCATGAATACTATCTTGTGGCTCCGGTGACAGAGAGAGAAGTTCGAAATGCACTTTTTATGATGTATCCAGGAAAGATGCCTGGACCAGACGGAATGACAGCCTTATTTTATCAAAACTCATGGCAGATTATAAAATCAGATCTTGTTGCCCTGGTTGATGATTTTTTTAGAAGCGGTTCCCTAGATAAGCGGTTAAATATGAAAAATATCTGTCTTATTCCCAAAAAGGATAGCCCCAATCATATGGTGGATTTCAGGCCTATGAGTTTATGCAATGTAGGGTATAAAATAATCTCTAAGATCCTTTGTCAAAGGTTAAAAAAGTTCTTACCGATCCTTATTTCGGAAATGCAATCAGCGTTCGTATCTGGTAGGGTTATTTCGGATAATATTTTAATAGTTCAGGAAATGTTCCATGCCTTAAGAACTAACAAGTCGTGCAAAGGGAATTTTATGGCCATTAAGACCGATATGAGCAAAGCCTATGACAGGGTAGAATGGAAGACCGATATGAGCAAAGCCTATGACAGGGTAGAATGGTCTTTTGTGGATGGTATTCTCAGAAAATTGGGTTTCGCAGATACATGGATTTCATGGATCATGCAGTGTGTACAATCAGTTTTGTATAAAGTCTTAATTAATGGGTGTCCGAAGGGACATATCACGCCCAAGAGAGGTTTAAGACAACGGGATCCTCTATCCCCGTACTTATTTATCCTGTGTATAGAGGCCTTAATATGAAACTTGAAAAAGGCAGAGAGGGATAAATTGATTTCAGGATTGAAAATCTCAAGACAAAGTCCGCCATTGTCACATCTTTTTTTTGCTGATGATAGTTTGTTCTTATGCAAGGCTACAAATGAGGAATGTTCGGTAATTGTAAATATTTTGAAACAATATGAGGAGACCTCTGGTCAACAAATTAATTTCACGAAATCATCCATTCAATTTGGCCAAACAAATTAATTTCACGAAATCATCCATTCAATTTGGCCATGAAATTCCAGAATCTTCTAGGAATGAGTTGAAGGTTATTTTGGGCATTTCGAAATCATCCATTCAATTTGGCCATGAAATTCCAGAATCTTCTAGGAATGAGTTGAAGGTTATTTTGGGCATTTCCTCCTTAGGTGGAATGCGAAATTATCTTGGATTGCCGGAAAGCATGGGAGGAAGTAAAACAAGGATTTTTTCCTTTATTTGGGATCGATTGGAGAGTAGGATAAATGGATGGTCCTCAAAATTTTTATCAATGGGTGGTAAAGAGATTTTAAATAAATCGGTTGCAACAACTCTTCCAACAAATGTCATGTCCTGTTTTAGGTTGCCGAAATCAATAACTTCTAAGCTAACGGCAGCGATTGCAAAATACTGGTGGAGTTCGGACGGAGTTAGCAGAGGTATGCACTGGAAGGCCTGGGCAAAAGTGTGCACCAAAAAATATGAAGGAGGACTGGGTTTTAGGGATATTGAAGATTTTAATACGGCATTGTTAGCCAAACAATTATGGCGGTTGTTGGACAATCCAGAATCATTATTGGCAAGGGTTTTAAAGAGGGAGGTATTATAGGAAAGCCAGATCGTTGGATGAGGTCAAATCATACTCAGTGTCTTTTGGATGGAGAAGTATAGTATCAGCAAGATCTTTGGTGAAAAAAGGATTAATTCATAGAGTAGGCTCAGGACGTTTCATCATCAATAACTTCTAAGCTAACGGCAGCGATTGCAAAATACTGGTGGAGTTCGGACGGAGTTAGCAGAGGTATGCACTGGAAGGCCTGGGCAAAAGTGTGCACCAAAAAATATGAAGGAGGACTGGGTTTTAGGGATATTGAAGATTTTAATACGGCATTGTTAGCCAAACAATTATGGCGGTTGTTGGACAATCCAGAATCATTATTGGCAAGGGTTTTAAAGAGGGAGGTATTATAGGAAAGCCAGATCGTTGGATGAGGTCAAATCATACTCAGTGTCTTTTGGATGGAGAAGTATAGTATCAGCAAGATCTTTGGTGAAAAAAGGATTAATTCATAGAGTAGGCTCAGGACGTTTCATCTCAGTTTGGAATGATTTGTGGCTCCCCGCTCTAACGCCAAGACCAGCCACATGTATTGGAATAAATCACTGGCCTCTTTTAAAAGTCAGTGATCTGTTTGACCCAGCCCTTCCCAACTGGAAGTGGACTTTTATTACGGAATTTCTCCCTCTTGAAGATTTACAAATTTTAAAGACTGTCCCGTGTATTTCACATCTTAAAGATACCTTGTGTTGGCACTATACAAAATCCAACAAATATACTGTCAAATCGGGCTATCATTTGTTACGAGATAGCAAAAATCATTTCCAGACATCAGGTTTTATAGGTCCCACGGTTGATAATCTTATCAGCAATTGTTGGAATACCTCTTGCCCACCAAAACTCAAACATTTTATGTAGCAAATGCTGACAGATTGCATTTCGGTGATGAACAATTTAAGGCATCGTGGGTTAAAGGGTGACATGTTTTGTACGCGTTGTGGAAACGATAGTGAATCAGTGAACCACACTTTTTTGGAATGCCCTCCGGCACGTCAGGTCTGGTTACTGTCTTCAGCCTGCATCCCTCAGGAACTCCTTCTGTCCTCCTCAGTGTTTACCATTTTGGAATACTTATTTTGGCGACAACCAAAGGACCGATATAACAATACTTACCCATGGTTATTATGGTACATTTGGAAATCCAGGAATGATAAGGTTTTTCCAAATATTGATTGGGACCCAAGGGTTCTAATTAAAATGGCATAGTCTGAGGCTCAAAAATGGGAATTATCTCAAAGTGAATGACTTGCCCCGGTCGCCATTGGCACCGTAATTGCAGACTTACCTATGGTTACTCAGAATTTTAAGTGTTTCGTGGACGGTTCTTGGAAAGCTTCAGAGTCGTTGATGGTTTTAGGATGGATCTGTTTTTCAGGACCAATGAACGAAAGGTTGATGGGGGCAAGATCTATCCGACGAAGTGAATCACCTCTTCATACAGAATTTGAAGCGCTCATGTGGGCAATAGAATGGATGGCCTCAAACAACAAAGTCTCGGTTGTTTTTTTCTCCGATAGTTTGGAGCTAGTGAAGATGGTGGCGTCTCCAGAGGATTGGCCTACGTTCTCGCTTTACCTTTGGGAAGTCAAACGCTTGAGAGAAATCATTACCGATATTGCAATTCATCATGTACCTCGCACTTACAACTCAGAAGCGGATTCTCTAGCTCGAGGAGCTCGAAA
>CM071720.1:5996874-6007592 GCA_036630335.1 Physaria fendleri | reverse complement strand
AATAAAACTGAACAGAAAAACACCTAAAAACTACCTAAAAACTGGACAAATGATCGGTATATCAAAATAGCAGGTGACTAACTCTTGGAGCTTTTCTTGAAATTCGAATGCCCTTGATTGTACCTTTCCTTTCAGCCAATTTGATTAATCCTTATAAAACCTCACTGCAGAGAATGAAAATGTACGGTGACAAATGGTCTCCCTGGCGTATTCCTCTGGTAGGTATTACTTTTCCCCTTACTGCTCCATTTATGATATAAGAGTAGGATGTTGAGGATATGCACCTCAAAACCCAAGAGATCCAAGTTCGTTAAAACCAAACTGTTTAAGCACACTCTGAATAAAAGGCCACTCTAGCCTATCATAGGCCTTGATCATATCTGTTTTGACTGCTATGTATCCATTATGTTCAGCCTTTGAATTTTTCAGGTAGTGAAGCACCTCATGGGTGATAAGTACGTTATCAGCTATTGCTCTTGATGGGACGAAAGCTGATTGGTTCTCAGACACCAGACTGTTGAGGTGAGGTTTCGGTCTTGTAGAAAGAATATTGGCAATGATCTTGTACAGTACATTGCATAATGCTATCGGTCTATACTCCTCCATCTTTTTTGGATTCAGTTTCTTCGGTATTAGCCTCACGAAGGGGTCTATACTCCTCCATCTTTTTTGGATTCAGTTTCTTCGGTATTAGCCTCACGAAGGTGTGGTTTAAATTTGTAGGAACCGGCTGTCCTTTGAAGAAATCTGTTATCACTCTGCATAGTTCTGTCTTCACCGTTCCCCAATTTGCAGTAAAGAAGTCTGAGGAGAACCCATCTGGTCCCAGGGCCCGATCTGGATGGATGGAGAAAGTTGCTTTCCTAATCTCTTCTTCGGTGGGAAGCTTTGTCAGATTGTCATTCATTTCAGCGGTAATAACTGGGGAGATGGTTTCCGAGATACATTCTAGGTCATGTTGACCCGCTGAAGAGAAAAGATTTGAGTAATAGTCAGTAATAACTTTTGTAAATTCATCCTCTTCATACACATTATTCCCTTGAGAATCCTCTAAAATTGTGAATTTGTTTATTGTTTTGCGGGTTTTTGTAGAGGCATGGAATTAACCAGAGTTGCTATCTCCCAAGGTAAGCCACAGTTGTCTACTTCTCTGCTTCCAAAACATTTCTTCCTTTTGATATTCATCCGCTAAGGCTTCATTTAGCTTCATAATAAAACCTTCTAGAGGTAAGTTACTAGACATAGCTGTATTGAGCTGCTCTCTTAGTTGTTGGATATTTTCCTGGCTTTCCTTATGGTTTTGTTTACTCCATTTGATAATTTCAAATCTGCAGCGATCCAGTTGTTTATCTATGGCTAAATTAGCTGTTTCCTTCCAGGTTTTGTCGATCAGTTCCAAAACAGCTGGGATCTGTTGGAGTCTTCTATCCAAACGGAAGATATTCGAACCCTTTCTCTTTTTGGAATCTAGGAACGTCACAACCGGTCTGTGATCCGAGGCCTCAAAAGGTAAGTATGCAGAACGGCTTTGAGGGTAATCATCAAACCATGAGCTATTGGCCATAACTCTGTCTAACCTTGAGTGAATGAGATGTTCTCCACGTTGACCCCTCCATGATAGGCATTCTCCAGTATGTGGGAGATCAAAAAGATCCTGTTGAGCCAGGAAGGTACGAAAATTACTAAAAGAACTTTCTGCTCTGATAGGTCCTCCTGTTTTTTCACTGTTACTTGTGATTTCATTGAAATCTCCTGCCAAGATCCAAGTTCCTGATCTAGTGTTTGCAAGGTTGTCCATATCTTGCCAGAATTTGGCTCTGAGTTGAATTTCTGGTGGACCATAAATAAAAGAGGCATTTATGGTTTTCTGCTTTAACTTGAAAAAGGTATCAATCAGATTAGGAGAAGAGATATTGACTTGTAGTTCCAAAGCCTGCTTCCACAGCAGTAGCAGTCCCCCACTGCTCTGGCCTGTTGGAGAGACTAGGAAAGAGGAGTCAAAGCCCAGGTTTTTTGTCTGCTCTGTTACATATTCATCTTGCTTTCTTGTTTCCATGAGAAAAATTAAGTCTGGTTTGAAATTTTTATATAGGGTCCTCAGACGTCGAACTGTCAAGGGATTTCCCAAACCTTGACAGCTCCAAGCCACAAACACTAAGGAAGAGGGCGAGGTGGTGCTTGAAAATCCACCTTAGTCTTTGATATAGCTGGGATCAGAGATCTCTTCGGGGGTGCTTTAGCAGAGGTACAAGCTTCATCTAAATTTGTTGGTCTTCTTTTCTCTTGATCAACTCTTCTTTTTGGTGAGTTCTGCACCCTAACAATATTTCTCTTACTTGTTTTTGCTCTTGGTAACCGTAGAGGGCTTCTATTAATTGGGGTTCTTCCCCTTCTTTTCTTTACAGGGGCTGAAGGAGCCATTTGAGCCGGGTTCACCATTTCTGGGATTGGTTCATCCCTTATAGGAGAAATATCTGTGTTGGGATTCAGGGCTTGCCTGACAGGGGACTTGGAAAGCGCATTCTAATCAGCTTGTGCCCCCTGGGTGACTTGTGCAATTTGAGTAGCGTGTGCTTGCACTAAAGCAGCAGCTTCAGAAGTTGAGTAGCGTGTGCTTGCACTAAAGCAGCAGCTTCAGAAGCAAGGACACCTCGGATTGATTGTTCCACAATCTCGTTTGTTTCTGGTTGCATCAGTTTAGCATTCTGAGCTGCTCGTTCAACTGGATCCTCGCAGTTAGAATACTGGAAAGCAGCTTTCATGACCTCAGCTCTAACCTCCTCTTCTGTTCTCATTAAATTCATGACCTCAGCTCTAACCTCCTCTTCTGTTCTCATTAAAGGTAAAAGTGCTTCTGTAATGTCCTGAGAGAGTGTAGGGTTAGCACCTTGAGCTATTTTGTTAGTCTGTGATGCTTCAGAATCTGCTGACAGTCTTTTTTGTGGTTGATGTTGCTTCTCCCTCCAGGTTTGTTTAGGTAGATGGGATTGGTTTCTGTGCTCTGTAAATCTAACCCTGCCAGAGGAAGTGAGACTACGGTCATATCCTTGGGAGTGGTGGTTGTTTCGATAGGATCTGTTCAGCGGTTTCTGTGCTCTGTAAATCTAACCCTGCCAGAGGAAGTGAGACTACGGTCATATCCTTGGGAGTGGTGGTTGTTTCGATAGGATCTGTTCAGCCCATTGCTTCTGCTCGGAATCTGGAATTCCCTAGAGTCCCAGCTAGTGCATCTAGAGTTTCCATAAGCAGGTCTCTTCTCATTGATGTTTTCATACTTACGTTTCCTTGTTTGGTAGTCTGTGAATTGGTAAGGGTCCGTCTCTTTATACTCTGCCCAATCTCTACTTCTGGGGTTCTTGAGAGCCTGGGAGGGTGATTGATGGGAGTCGCCTGGGGCCCTCCTAGAAACTCTTTGATCCCTGTGGGTGGGAAGAGAATGTCTCTGTATGTTAGCTTCTTCAGCTTCTTTAGATAGGGGACACTTTGTCTTGTTATGAGTAAGCATGTTACACAGGTCACAGCATGTCTTAATCCGCAGGTATTCAAAGGATACAGAGGCTTCCGAACCGTCTTTGAAACCAATCACAGAGTCCTTTACCAGTGGTTGTAAAAGGATACAGAGGCTTCCGAACCGTCTTTGAAACCAATCACAGAGTCCTTTACCAGTGGTTGTAATCCGTTGATGATTACTCTGATTTTCATCTCTTTAGGAGTTATAACTAATCCATCTCTTTTTCCTAACTCATCACTGATTTTAATTGCCATTTTCTCGTGCCTATAGTGAGCAAGGAGGCCGTGGATCCTTATCCAGAAGGGCATTTCATTCGGAAAGTCCTCAGAGATCACAAGTTCCCAACGTTGGAGAATAACCATATAGTCTCCAAAATGGTATGGTCTATCATCCAACACCGCTTGTACATCTTCTTCCAATTCAAATTTGAAAAGAAATCTCCCATGCCCTAGATCTGAGCCTATAGCTGAGCCAGTAATTTTCCAAGTCTTGGGCAGGAAAGGAATCAAAAACCAGAGCCTTTGAGAAGGGTTGGTCAAGCGTCCAATGAGTGAAAGCTTGTTCTCCTGAATCAGACCAGAGGTATCAATCTCAGGGGCTTGAATGTAGAGTCTAGGTTTCTTGGAAGGTCCCATTGAGATTTTTTTTCCTTTTTCTGCTGCAGAGAATCTCCGAGAGTTATTCATGCTTACAAGCAGAAAGTTTCAGAAACTCTTAGCAAAAGAGTAAAGAGGTTTCCAGATGTTTCAGCAGATCTGAAAGGAAGCAAAAACTCAAAATCCAGTAAAAAAGGTTCAGAACTCTATCAAGAATAAAGATGGTGTACAGAGGTTTCAGATATCACAGATCTGGAGAAATGAGACAAAGTGCTCAAAATCCATGGCAGATAAGTGATAAAAGAAGATTTTAAACTTACCAGAAGCTTTGAGAGCTTGAGAAACACGGTAAATAAGTAAGTCAAATACAGTTTGAGGTTGCTTGTGCAAGGATTCCAGGATTGAAAGTTCGAGAATGGTGGAGGTGTTCGAAGGAGGAGAAGGAAAGCTCAACACAAAGTCAAGAAAAAAGATAAAAGAGGAAGTCTTTTGAAGAGGAAAATGAGCGGGAAGATTTTCACCAAGGGACAACAACCAGATTAGGAAACTTACCTGTTGGGACTGCTGGTTAATACCTAAACCAGGAAAACCAGATTAGGAAACTTACCTGTTGGGACTGCTGGTTAATACCTAAACCAGGAAGTGGTATCCAGGTTTAACGTAAACTCCCATCTGGTTTGTAGCCTTTCTAGAGAAACGTGCCTGAGAGAGTTTTTGAGTTCTTTTTGATTTAATTTAATATACATATATTATAAATGAAATATTCTGTTGAGATGTTTGACATATTGATTTAGGAAAATTGAATTGAGAATAAAATGATTTGTTGATTGTTTGAATACGGATTTATAAATTCTTGTGTTTGGCTCCTAGAATAGGCACAAAAATGGGTACTAGAATAGGCACAAAAATGGGTACTTCAATTTTAATAGGTAGATAGATTAGCAACTTCATTAATGATACGGATTATATCATGAATAGAGAACATTAAAAGGAACATCATCCTTATAGTTCAATACAAGCAACATAATCAAAACTCATAAGATAGGTTGATAGAAAAAACCGATTTCACAAATCCCCACAGGAGACGGGATGAGATAGGATTCTTCTGCCAAAGCTTTGCTATTAAATGTTATGTGGTTGTTTTGACAAAAAAAAAAAAATGTTATGTGGTTGAGCGTTTGAACCACTTTCTAGAAGAGATCTCTCCCTATAGGCCTATACCAAAAGGAGAAGTTTGGAAGAGATGCTCATAGAAGATCTTCTTGTCATGCTTGTTTATACCCTTTCATTAATCTATTTTCTAACATTGTTATATGGTTTTACTCACCTACAAGTAGCAATCATTGACAGTGTTTTATCGTTCTTTGTGCTTAACTAGTTCTGATTGTTCTACGTTATTTGATCCGATAAACACTAATAGTATTTATAATCTAATCGATATAACATTTCATCACGATTGAAGCTTTCAACCAAAAAAAAAAAAAAAAAAAAAAAAAAAAAAAAAAAAAAAAAAAAAAAAAAAAAAAAAAAAAAAAAAAAAAAAAAAAAAAAAAAAAAACATATATAATGGATGACATCACATTATAATATTATGAATTCTATGTACGTACAAATCAAAAGAACAAAAAAAAGATTGCATATTTTAATAATAATTATTATATTATATGTTGAGTGTGTACAATATGAATTACACAATCGTTGGGACTTTCTGCACGCGCCTACCAGACTTGGAATTTTCTTAGTCATACCAACTGACTTGTTACTTGGGACTTTCTGCACGCGCCTACCAGACTTGGAATTTTCTTAGTCATACCAACTGACTTGTTACACTGAATCTGAGCCGTCACTTAATCTCCTTTGCTCATCCCAACCGTTGAATCTCCTTTTGCCCGACCCACACGACCTGTCATCTTACGAAAGTCCCATCTTCAAAACTTTCCCGGAAAATCCCTAGAAACCTCCAACGAAACATCCACGACCACTCTCTCTCTCTATCAAATTATATAAACATTTGATGTCTCAGCTACCCACCTAAACAGATGAAGAAATGGCGAGCTTGCTCGGAATAAGAAGAGCTTCAACGTCAAGTAACAAGAATAAAGCAGAAGATAAGAACAAAAACGCAGGGTTCTGCAAGAAGCACCCAAAGCATAGACAATCACCAGGTGTTTGTTCCCTCTGTCTTAATGAGAGACTCTCTCTTTTTATCAAATCAGCAGCTTCTTCACGTCGACCAAGATCTCGACAAATCTTGCGTTCTTCTTCAACTACCTCCTCTCTCTCTTCTTATTCTTCTTCCTCCGCCTCTTCTTGTCCTTCTCCTCTTCTTGAACGCCCTAGATTCTTGTTAATGTCCGGAGGCAGCGGTAGAGGAGAAAAAGCGATCTCCTGGATGACGAAAAGCCGATCGTTGGCTTGTAAAGTGGATGATGAGAAAAGAAAGAAGAAGAAGAAGAAGATGGCAAAGACAAAAAGTGGTTTCTTCTTTGGTTTGGTAATGGGTACAAGAAGGGACGATAAGAGAGTGTTGTAGATTTGTTACATTAGATTGTACAAGAAGGGACGATAAGAGAGTGTTGTAGATTTGTTACATTAGATTGTTTAGTGATTGTGATGCGTCTTAAATCAAACCGCATGTTAACCAAAAAATGGTTTAACCGGGATCTTGATTCGCCAATGCTTCTTATTTAACCAAAAAATGGTTTAACCGGGATCTTGATTCGCCAATGCTTCTTATCTTTTTTGGACTGAAATACATGTCATTCATAATAGGGGATTACAATAGAAGATGAATATAAAGATTCCCCAATCCATAATTCACTCGTACAAATAAAGACCAAATTCTCCCTAAAAACTTTTTAAAAGGCCTAAGGCCTAGAAAAATTTAGAGCCTAATATATAACCAAAAGAGAAGAGTTGAGCCTGTTATAGCATCATCTTTATAAACTTGGGGTTCGTGCCAGAGTTGAACAGAGAGACTATTTTTGATTACACACACACAAAACAATGTCATTGCTTCTTATATGTTATGTTAATTCTCCATATATTACTTAAAAATTCTTCAAGTTCTGATTAAAGAGGAAATTTTCTCTTAGGTAATGGAAGAGTATAGACTTACCAAGAACATGAACTGGAATCAAGATCTTGTCCTCCGTAAGATCCGGTGTATGTTCTAAACCGAAATTAGTACCTTGTTAGACAAGCATTTCAAATTAAACTTGACCACTTGGTAAGACCATAGAACTGAACCATATTAGCTTTGCGTTACCTTACCACAGAAAAAAAAAGATAAAAATAAAACATAGATAAGCGATACAATCCAACAAGTTCAAGAAAAAAAATGTTATGTTAATTCTCCATATATTACT
Source organism: Physaria fendleri (assembly GCA_036630335.1). Classification (NCBI taxonomy): domain Eukaryota; kingdom Viridiplantae; phylum Streptophyta; class Magnoliopsida; order Brassicales; family Brassicaceae; genus Physaria; species Physaria fendleri. The sequence continues at coordinate 6,000,117 of CM071720.1, read as the reverse complement.
TAAAAATTCTTCAAGTTCTGATTAAAGAGGAAATTTTCTCTTAGGTAATGGAAGAGTATAGACTTACCAAGAACATGAACTGGAATCAAGATCTTGTCCTCCGTAAGATCCGGTGTATGTTCTAAACCGAAATTAGTACCTTGTTAGACAAGCATTTCAAATTAAACTTGACCACTTGGTAAGACCATAGAACTGAACCATATTAGCTTTGCGTTACCTTACCACAGAAAAAAAAAGATAAAAATAAAACATAGATAAGCGATACAATCCAACAAGTTCAAGAAAAAAACAAAAAAAAAGATAAAAATAAAACATAGATAAGCGATACAATCCAACAAGTTCAAGAAAAAAACAAAAGGCCCAACTTCTACAAGGCCCAACATAAACACTTGATCCGATTTCACCAAAGCGAGTCTCTAACGATCTCCATAACCGGAGATTTGATCAACAATGGCCGCCACAGCATCCTTTGACTCCTTCAAGAGCTTCATACTGTTTCTTTAGCTTCTCCCTCTTACTCGCCACAGACGGTGATTCCTCCAACATTCTCTCCACTCCTCCTCCACCTCCACTCTCGTATCCACCACTTCCGCAACGATCTCCTTCTGAAATTCGGTGTTGATGAGATTCTTCACAGAGAATTGGAGATACAGCGCAATGTTATCCACAATCCTTCGCAGTACGATTGTCCAGTAGGATGTGATCCTCATCTTCATATCGAATGCCTGCTGCAGCAAGTTGTTGTTATACTTTCTTAGATGTGAAATCTTCACATTCCCGAATCCAGGTAAAACAAAATGTTTAGGCTTATCATAGTCAAACACAGACTTGATGAAATCTTCCTGTGAACCTGTTTTGTCAGTCCAATTTTTCATGTAATCTGGGTTACATGTGTAATCTGTTAGCTTCTCCATCTCGACCATCTCGATTACTCTGTTTACTGAACCTTCCTTAGTCTTGTTCATTAAATTTCGACCAGCTCGTCTTATGGAAGACTGAATCTGCGGATAACTTTCAGAGTATTTGGAAATGATAAATGAGAGAATATCTTCGATGTAGTCCCATGTCTCCTTGATGAAATCAACCGGCTCGACTTGTATCCCATCCACATGTTGAGAGAGGATAGCCAAAGACTGAATCTGCGGATAACTTTCAGAGTATTTGGAAATGATAAATGAGAGAATATCTTCGATGTAGTCCCATGTCTCCTTGATGAAATCAACCGGCTCGACTTGTATCCCATCCACATGTTGAGAGAGGATAGCCATGAAAGATGATCTTGGTATAAAATTAGGTAATCCTATACACTTGCACTCCTCTAGGATTTTAATTTCATCCATCAAGAACTCTGAATCAGCATCGGATTTTGTTTGAAGCTTATCTGAGAACCCATTTAACATTTCAGCCAAGCGTGCAGTACAATGCATGTCTGGCTCATCTGGGAATTCCGAGAAATCTCCTTGAACGAGAATTCTTAACAGTGACTCTTTGGCAGCACCAATGATGTCCATTAGAGCCATCAATGCTTCCCCAGTAGAAGCCATCACCACAGGAAGCTTATTAAACTCAAGGACACTCATTTCGATCTTTTCATTAATCTTCCTTTCAATTTCAGGCAAGCACCGGGATATCATAATTCCCTGGATCTGCGTCAACTTCTGAGCTAAAACAGGGATGCCCACCATGTCATCATCAATCAAGGATAGCGCACCAATGATGTCCATTAGAGCCATCAATGCTTCCCCAGTAGAAGCCATCACCACAGGAAGCTTATTAAACTCAAGGACACTCATTTCGATCTTTTCATTAATCTTCCTTTCAATTTCAGGCAAGCACCGGGATATCATAATTCCCTGGATCTGCGTCAACTTCTGAGCTAAAACAGGGATGCCCACCATGTCATCATCAATCAAGGATAGCGTTGGATGAGTCCTGAAAAGTAACTCTTCTTGCATCCGAGCTTCTTCATATGTCTCTTCGCCAATGCGGTTTCTGACACAGACATAACCAAGCACCGGGATATCATAATTCCCTGGATCTGCGTCAACTTCTGAGCTAAAACAGGGATGCCCACCATGTCATCATCAATCAAGGATAGCGTTGGATGAGTCCTGAAAAGTAACTCTTCTTGCATCCGAGCTTCTTCATATGTCTCTTCGCCAATGCGGTTTCTGACACAGACATAACCCAGTCCAATGCTCACATCATCTGCAGTAACTTTCTGCAGGAGCCCTTCTGGAGCCATATCTGCCTTGGAACTCTTCTTGCATACGAGCTTCTTCATACGTCTCTTCGCCAATGCGGTTTCTGACACAGACATAACCTAGTCCAATGCTCACATCATCTGCAGTTACTTTCTGCAGGAGCCCTTCTGGAGCCATATCTGCCTTGGTGACAACAAGGAGCCCTTCTGGAGCCATATCTGCCTTGGTGACAACAGCCAGAGTTCGTGCACCAGTTTTGTCAACTTGCTTAGACATACGTATTGACTCACAAGTTGTGAAATCAACCCTGGAGCCATATCTGCCTTGGTGACAACAGCCAGAGTTCGTGCACCAGTTTTGTCAACTTGCTTAGACATACGTATTGACTCACAAGTTGTGAAATCAACCGTAGCTGAAAGAACATTGAGGATGATGGATTCCTGTGGCTCGATGTACTTCATCACCATTGCAGAAATCTGCTCATAGATGTTGTCAGGCTGTCCGTTCACAGGAACCCGGGTTATCCCAGGAAGATCAACCATGGTAATATCAGGAACACCAGCCTTCTTCACATGGAGCGTAAGGGGTTTGTCTGAAACCCCTTTACCAGATCCTACAGCATGATATTCACAAAAAAAACTTGTCAGAATCAAGACTTCGACTGGTTAGTCCTAACATTACAACACTCTTTTAATAAGATAGTTAAGTGTGACTATGAAAAATAACAACTGGTTAGTCCTAACATTACAACACTCTTTTAATAAGATAGTTAAGTGTGACTATGAAAAATAACATAAAGACTTCATAGTTGGAGTATCCTATTAACATCTCTAACTTCAGTAACCAGTTATATATGCAATGCAGTTTCAAGGACTTCTCTAAAGGGATCCAGGTGGTTTTGAATGTTCATGTAAAAGAGAACGTACCAGCAATTGTATCTGTTGCAGCACGTATAGCATCAGCAATGTGTTCCTCATCAGTTGGAACAATATTACCATCGTACTCCAACCAGATCTCAGGTTCAGGACTCGAACTACGC
>CM071720.1:5681728-5694640 GCA_036630335.1 Physaria fendleri | reverse complement strand
AGAGCAAATGAAAACTGCTGAGAGAAGGAAGCTGACTGCATTTACAAGATTGCTTGAAGAAGAAACCAATGCTTAGTAAAGAGAATTTCGAAGATGATAGGTTTAAAGATATGTTCGAAAATCCGATATTTATTGGTTATACAATGGAACTAGACTACATTTACAAATGGCTGATCATATTTTAGAGGCAATAGTCATCACGGAGATAATTTTTTTGTTCCAAAGATTATCATAATATCATTTACAATATCACTTGCTTCTGCTATGTCTATCAATTACGCTTTGATTTCTTATCTATTTGCCAAATAAACAATTATACTTGGCTTCTTTAAACAAAAAATTATATTGATAGTTTTGATTATGGACTTTATTCGATATAAAGTTAAATTATTTATTTAAATGTAGTTTTATTTTTACTGTGTTAACTTTTCAAATTATTTTTGTATGTTTTAGCAAAATTATATTGTAAACATGTTGATTTTTAAAAAAAAAAATCTGCATTTGTGATTGCAAAGTGATTTGAGACTATCATTTATAGATTAATTTTTGAAATATTTTGTTTCTTTATAAATTATTACGATACTTTTAGGTTTTAGGGTTTCTTGTTCATCTCCTATATAAAGCAAATCTTTTACGTATTTTATTTTTCTTCCTCGCCGATAAATCCTTGTTATCTAAAATGGCCGATCCTCTACTGAACACAGAGAAGAAGATGGTGAACAGTTCAATGGATTCTCTTCCTGATGGTATTCTTATCAATATCTTGTCTTTCCTTCCCATGAAACAAGCTGCGTCAACTTCTGTTCTGTCCAGAAGGTGGAGGACTCTTTTTGCTCACACTCATAATCTTAACTTTGATGATCCTTTCGTGAACATGACGGAGGATGAACAGAGAGAATCTGGAAAGATACTTGGGGAGTTCGTGGATAGAACATTTGCTTTGCAAGTGCATAGCCAATGCAAGAAGTTGTCACTAACTCTAAAATATAGTAGAGATCATAGGAGCATTCGAGACTGGATATGTTATGCATTAGAACATGGTGTCCCTGAGCTCCACCTATGTATAACCAACGAGATGAGTTTCCTATCCAGAGTCTTCACCAGCACCACACTGTCTAAGTTGTCGTTGGCATCAGATTCATACTTTTGCATCGAGTTTCCTTCAGATACATCTCTCCCATCACTTAAGGTTCTATTGCTTGATGAAATTGCTTTTAGACGTGATCAATTATCCGATGTGCTTTTGCCTGCTTGTCCTGTACTTGAAGATTTCAGTGTACATCATTTGGAAGAACGAGAATATGAGGATCAATTACGTCGTTCAAATCCAGAATATTCACATGCCATAACCAGCAAAACCATTAAGAATCTTTGCTATTCTGGTAAACCTTTGTTTAAGTATTATCAATTTGATTTACTTGTCAAAGCAACATTAGACCTTGATTTCTGTTTTAACGAGATCATTAAGCAAAATGTTGCGCAACTTTTAATTGGAATATGCAATGTCAAGACTCTTCACTTATCTATTTGGGCTGTCAAGGTGAGTTTCAGTGTATGGCCTCTTCAAATTTTGGTTATCTGTGTCTATGTTTGTTTGATAATAGAAACATTTTTGTGTCTATATTTATGTTTGTTTCAGATGATTGCTATATCTTGTAAAGATGAACTACCAGTATTCAACAACCTCGTTCATTTAGTGTTTTCGAGTTACGAAGAAGGTTTGAGAGTGCTTTTGCCATGTCTTCTGAAGCGTTCTCCAAACCTAAAAGTTCTAGTTCTCTCGGTATGAATCAAACCTTTGAAAAAATCTTTGTTTTGGTATGAAAATAAAGTATTCATAATTCACTTGATGCTTTCAGGTTAAGTATTGCAGATTTCAAACACCATTTGTAGCGATTCAAATTCCCCCGGAAAACAAAATAGAGAAGCTAAGTATAAGGCAGTATCAAGGAAGTGTAAACGAGCTGAGAAACATAAGTCATTTCTTATTGGCTATATCTTGTAAAGATGAACTACCAGTATTCAACAACCTCGTTCATTTAGTGTTTTCGAGTTACGAAGAAGGTTTGAGAGTGCTTTTGCCATGTCTTTTACAGCGTTCTCCAAACCTAAAAGTTCTAGTTCTCTCGGTATGAAGCAAACCTTAGAACAAATCTTTGTTTTGGACTTTTGGTATGAAAATAAAGTATTCCTGATTCACTTGATGCTTTCAGGTTAAGTATTGCAGATTTCAAACACCATTTGTGGCGATTCAAATTCCCCCGGAAAACCAAATAGAGAAGCTAAGTATAAGGCAGTATAAAGGAAGTGTAAACGAGCTGAGAAACATAAGTCATTTCTTATTGAATATGAAGCGTCTTAAAGTGGTGAAAGTCGATGTTGCCGCTGCAATGGATGAGCCCGAAAAAATGCAACTCATGGAGGATCTAATCAAGCTTCCAACAGCCTCATCTGAGGTCAATATACAAGTCATCTGATCAGTTATTTCACTTTTAAAAATAATTAAAACTTTGAAGTATTCTGGTACTTATCAAATCCTTCAATTGCTTGTTCGAAGAAACCTTCTTCTAAAAAATTCCCTGTGAACAATTTGAGTCTTTCGCTTGCACCATCTAATGTGATCAGTTATTTCACTTTTAAAAATAATTAAAACTTTGAAGTATTCTGGTACTTATCAAATCCTTCAATTGCTTGTTCGAAGAAACCTTCTTCTAAAAAATTCCCTGTGAACAATTTGAGTCTTTCGCTTGCACCATCTAATGCAAAATTGCAAACAATTGTTTCCTTAGCCTCTGTGGCGTTTTCGTAAGTACTTCTTCATTACTCACGGAACACTTTCAAAGTTGTGACAAATGGAAGGTTTTATTCCCCATTAGATCATCATTTACGGTTTTACCAATCAGCTAAATACTGTTTCTATCTCTAAGTATTGTGCACTCTGCAGTTTTCCCGGTTAATTGAACAACCTTGGTCTCCTGTAAACGGTTATGATCTTAATTTTAGGTTGCCCCAGAACTTTTTTTCTAATGGTCTTGTTTGATCCACGTTTTGAGAACTTGATTTGTTGAAACTTAAATGAAATTGACTGTAAAACCAAATAAAACCGGTTTGATTTAAGGTTGATTTCCCGGTTATCAGCTGAATAAGTAGTTAATAATTGAGGGTAAATTAGTCAATTAAGAGACATTCGGACGGGTTTTATTCCGATTGATCGTGAATCACTACTAAAGGATTCGTGTCAATAGTCTTTTGAGATCGAAGTTTATCCTGGTTCCTACAGAAGATTACCATCTTTGAGTATCGTGTTTAAGGTTCGGATCTTTCTGTTGGTCTATCTTTTGTTAAATTTGTCTTTTGCTTGATTAGGCTTTTTAGTTAATCGGATTTCTTCAGGTACGTTGTCGGAGCTCTATCTATGGCTTCGTTACTGGCTCGCAGATCGTTCAATGCTCTCCGAGCTCGACATCTCGTATGAATCTTCTTGTCTCCGAGCTCGACATCTCGTATGAATCTTCTTGGCTCTTACTTTTTTTTTTAATGTCATTTGTGTTCCTAGAAAATGCGGCATTTCCTTCTGTTACGTGTTCGGTATCGATTCGACTCTACATCTGGTAGCATCTGGAATTGAAACATTAATCGGAACTTTAATGAATCTGGAAAATTTCAACCTAAGTGTGAATTTGTTTGTGTCTTCCTCAAAATCACTTATTAATCTAAGATTTAGGGATTTACTTCATTGGTATAGTTGATTCTATGTTGTAGAAGAGAGGGGAATTTTCATTATTAGTCTCCATAATGTTGTGATCTAATTCGTTGCCAATACAAACAACCTCCTTTAACTAAGAGCGTCGTGGTACTTAGAGTTTCCTTTCATTAGCTTCTTATGTGTGTATGTTATGGAATTCTTCTTGCATTAACAACATCAGCCTTGTCTTCTTAATAGGCTTTTTCAGGTCAAGCTTTACAGGGATCTCATCTCTATGGGCTACAGTCACGTGCTATCTCTTATGGAAGTAACAAAGGTATGACATCTTGCTGTTGTTTGAGTTTTTTGGTTGATTGTTTATGAGCGTTTAGGCATATACCGTACAAAATGTTTTGCCACTTGTAACATGAAGATGATGAAGAAGCTGAGCAGCTTGCTAAAGAGATCTCCAAGGACTGGAGTACTGGTAAGCTATTAAGATGATGAAGAAGCTGAGCAGCTTGCTAAAGAGATCTCCAAGGACTGGAGTACTGGTAAGCTATTTTTGCCTGCAAACTCTGTGAAGCTGTGAGTTTTTGAAGTTTATACTAGTCGATAATTCTCATCATTGCAATCACAATATGACCTAAATTGTGACTTTTGATAGTTACTGGTCTTTTTTCTCTTCAGGTATGTCCAGCTCAAGCAATCACAATAGAGGCAGAGGAGCGGGAAGATGGAAGCCGCAGAACCACTAGGTCACACCTTAAGTTCCCATTTATTAACCATAAGCTTTCTTTTGTAATACCATATTGTTTTTCAGGTTCTATACATTTCATAGTTTAGTGATGATTGAAAGCTGTACAGGTATGATATCGACATGACCAAGTGCATCTACTGTGGTTTCTGCCAAGAAGCTTGCCCTGTTGATGCAATCGTCGAAGGACCAAACTTTGAGTTTGCAACTGAAACACATGAGGTCTGTATAAACACCACCTAAAGACATAAGATTGGCCCATAATCTTAAAGTTAATATGGCATTCTGACTCTTTTGTTGGTCTGCAGGAACTTTAAGATTGGCCCATAATCTTAAAGTTAATATGGCATTCTGACTCTTTTGTTGGTCTGCAGGAACTTCTGTATGACAAAGAGAAGCTTCTTGAGAATGGTGATAGGTGGGAGACGGAGATTGCAGAGAATCTCAGGTCCGAGAGCCTCTACCGCTGATTATTGATCCGAACGTCTTTAACGTTTGCTTCTGTTTACAATTAAAGATACTTGAGCTTTTGCACTGATACCTTCATTGCTTGCAAGTTTATTTCCGATGGTAAAGTCGGGTTGGTTTGTTTCCGGTTTGAGCTACACCGTTACATTATGGTCATAAACCTATACCATATCAAATTTACCCTCTTTTGGTCTTTTATGTCTCTATTAACATTGATTTCTTATAAAATGAGAAATAAACATGTAAAAGCAAACATGAAATTCCAGAAATCTCAGCTTTTTTGTTTTTTGCTTATTCATCTTATATTTAACTTGTACGTGTAAGAAACAAACTCATCAAAGCTTTGAAAAAGGTTTGGCGAGAGAGCCGAAAAATGAAGACGCCGGAGACACATACGGCAACTTTCCGGTAACTTCAGCTCCGGAGCTTTCTTCTTTTGACTTTATTTCATCTTCTTCTTCTCCTTTAATAGCTTCCTTCTCAGCATCGTCCACTATCTGCTCAGAATCATCAACATATAATTCAAACAACAACAAAAATCCGAAATTTGTGTTTTTTTTCCCGGTGAACTAAAATTTTAAAAACCAAACCTTTCCGGTAACATCAGGTGAAACAGACGGAATAATAACAGCGAGATGGGTTTTAATCCGGTATAACGCATCTTTCGTAATCCCTTGTGCCGCTCCAGCAAAATCCTTAATCACACCTTCCAAGAACTGTTTAGCGTTCTCTAGAGACTCCTTTGGAACAGAAGCAGCAGCTAGTTTCTCTAATACTTTATCCTTAACCACACCAAGATTCTTCAGCCCCAACACCATCTTCTTAATCTGATTCTTCTCTCCTTCTTCTGATTCTGATGAGTTAAGCTTCTCTGAGATTTTGATTGCGTGGTCAGGAGAGTACAGTTTCTATTGGCCTACGTTTTCGTCGTGTTTTGTAGTGGTTTTGATCGCGTGGTTTGGAGAGTATAGTTTTCCCTGTCCCACATCGTCCGTCGCATCTACGCCGTCAGATTTCGTGGCGGAGATTCGCTGATGATTTTTCATTTGTACAGTTTAAAGTCTTTCTCTTTTGGGTTTTTGTGTGTGATAAAACAGAGCAGAGCCACTTAAAATAAAAATCTGTTTTTTCACCCGGGAAATGAAGCAGAATTTTTTTTGTGTGTGATAAAACAGAGCAGAGCCACTTAAAATAAAAATCTGTTTTTTCACCCGGGAAATGAAGCAGAATTTATGACACGTGTTAATGTGTCTGCGTACGTGGCAACACGTGTCATGGGTTGGATAGTTAGTGGGCTTTGTTACAATGGCCCATTAACTAGAATGGGTTCGTACTTCGTATGCCAGTCTATTGACTTTCTTGTTGATCAAGACTGCACCAGCCATTAGGTGTGGAAGGTGTTGCCTGATATCATCAATTTATATGTGCAGGTTCCGCCAAATATCATATTATTCACATGAGAGTTGTTATTTAGCTTCTTTTTTTGTTAATTAATTAATAGTACGGTTTTTTTTTTGCAACACTAATTAATAGTAAGGTTTTTAATCATCAAAAAGGACAAAAACAGCTTTAAAAATTAACAAACGTGAAACTCGCTTTTTAAATTTGAGTTGTTTAAAAAGATCAGTTTTCAACAACTAGTTTGACATTGTTGTCTCTTTCGTTCGAAAAGAAAGAAAATAATGACTACTTCACACATTTCTCCTGTAGAAGAATACGTCACCGACGAAAAGAAAGAAAATAATGACTACTTCACACATTTCTCCTGTAGAAGAATACGTCACCGACGCCGTTAACCACCGTGGATTCTCCGCCACAAGATCCAATACCGGTAGATGGAGAGCTGCTTGGTTCATCATCGGTAAACTCAAACCACAAGCTTCTGCTCTGTTTCACAATTTCATGCTTTTAAATCTCCAAGAACATTTTCGCAGGTGTGGAGGTAGCAGAGAGGTTTGCGAATTTCGGGATCGGATCAAATCTTATAAACTTCTTAACTGGGCCACTTGGTCAATCCACTGTGGTAGCCGCCGCTAATGTTAACGTATGGGCGGGAATTTCCACTATTCTTCCTGTTTTTGGAGCTTTCATCGCCGATGCTTTTCTTGGCCGGTACCGTACAATAATTATCTCGTCTCTTATCTGCGTACTGGTTCGTCTTGTTCCCTTTAAGATCGATTAATTTTCTCTTCGGTTTTGGGGTATATCATGAGAAATAGCCCTTTTCTTTTAAGCTTCATGAGAAATACCACTTTGGTTTTTGGTGATCATACCACGGTTCGAAAAGATTAGTTTACCCTCGTTCAGATCCATATTTGGTTTTTTTGGTTTTTGGTGATCATACCACGGTTCGAAAAGATTAGTTTACCCTCGTTCAGATCCATAGTTTAGTTTTCATCACTCCGTTTACTATGTTTTTAGTCTTGTTTCTGGGTGCACGATTTTGGATCCACGATTGTTCTGGTAGTTATGAGTTTTTTTTTGGTAATTTGGTCTCATAAAACGACAAAAAATGAGTAACCATTGACCACAAGTGATATTTCTCATAATTAATTCTCGGTTTTGTATAAACTGAATTTTTTTGTTGTCAGGGACTAGCATTGATGACTTTATCTGCCTTTCTGATTCCGAACACTACACCTTCTTATTTTCTCAATGCTCTTTTCTTCTTCTCACTGTATTTGGCTGCTATTGCACAAAGTGGCCACAGACCTTGTGTTCAGGCTTTTGGGGCAGACCAGTTTGATGAAGAGAATCTGCAAGAGAATAGTGAAAGGAGCTCTTTCTTCAACTGGTGGTATCTTAGTGTTAATGCAGGAATCGGACTAGCCATTTTAGTGATTGTCTACGTTCAAGAATATGTTAGCTGGGCACTCGGTTTCGGAATCCCTTGTGTGTTTATGGTGATCTCTCTTGTTCTTTTCTTGTTAGGAAGAAGGAGGTATAGATATAGTAAAAGAAGACATGAAGAGGAAACTAACCCATTTACAAGAATAGGTAGAGTCTTCTTTATAGCATTCAAGAACCAAAGATTGAACTCATCAGAAGGTTCTCCAGAGGAGCTAAGGTATGTGTTATGGTTTAGAATCTTGGTGTATGATTATAAGTTTAATCCACTTTTTCTTATGACAGTTTCCTCAACAAAGCATTACTTTCTTGTAATGGAGAAATGGTATGCAAGACTAAAGATGTAAAAGATGCTACAACGCTTATCAAGCTCATTCCCATATGGCTTACAACACTAGCTTACGCAATACAGTTAGCGCAGTTCGCAACTTTCTTCACAAAGCAAGGAGTAACAATGGAGAAAACTCTTTTTCTTGGTGTATCAATCCCACCTGCTTCTCTTCAGATCCTTATGAATATATCAATAGTGGTTTTTGTCCCCATCTACGACCGCGTTTTAGTCCCACTCACAAGGTCTATAACCAAAGACCCTTGTGGCATCACAACGCTCAAAAGGATTGGAATAGGAATGGTACTAGCAACTCTCACACCAAAGACCCTTGTGGCATCACAACGCTCAAAAGGATTGGAATAGGAATGGTACTAGCAACTCTCACTATGGTAACCCTTGTGGCATCACAACGCTCAAAAGGATTGGAATAGGAATGGTACTAGCAACTCTCACTATGGTAACTGCAGCTTTGGTTGAGTCAAAGAGACTCAAGACTGCAAAAGAACATGACCTTATAGACCAACCAGAATCAACTGTTCCAATGTCGATATATTGGTTATTCCCTCAGTATCTGTTGTTGGGATTAGCTGATGTACACACTTTAGTAGGAATGCAAGAGTTCTTTTATAGCCAAGTCCCTACTGAGCTGAGAAGTATTGGTCTTTCGCTTTACTTGAGTTCTTTAGGTGTGGGAAGCTTATTGAGTGGCTTACTCATCTCTCTGATCGACTTAGCCACAAGAGGAGACGCTGGAGACAGCTGGTTCGATAGTAATCTAAACAGAGCCCATCTTGATTACTTCTATTGTTTACTTGCTGTTGTTACTGCTGTTGGGTTCTTTGTGTTCTTATTCATTTCCAGGTCCTATATCTATCGTCCGGTAGATACAGTGTAGATGGGCTAAATCCGCAAAGATATTTTCTCTTCTTATATCTTATATGAGATATTGAGATCTAAATCCATCGATTTGTTTAATTACTTTGAGAAAAGTAGTTTGAAACACCTAAATAGTCATAGACCTAAACCCTATGATCGGAACAATATTTGCTATAACCACGTTATTGCTAATCAATGACTTGTTACGGAAGAAACAAATACCGGAACCGTGAATCAAAAGGAACTACGCCACATTTGCTACTAGATGAACCCAGAAAACCCCACCGTTGTCGCCGGTGAATGCACTGCTCAACAAAAGTGGCTTGACGAGGAGGCAAATGACGGGAGATCCATAGAGAAACCTTGCAGTCATCTACAAATTTCTTGGCGAAACAGTGAAGCATTTGAGGTACAATCAGTTTCCCTCTAGAGTTTACTCCTACTGATGCTTGGATATAGTCTCTCTGAGCTTCTTCAAGTTCTTCACCTACGTTCTCAGCTGAGTATATCCTCACCTGCAAGGGTTTTCTGTGAGAAATTTGCAATGTGAGTTCAAAAAATCTGACGTGAAATGAAGATATTACTGCAGGAGATGAATGCATTCCACAGCTGAGAGCGAAAGACACTAGAGGTTCAGGTTTGCTTATCCCTGCTTGTTTCTGTTCTTCTGATACTTTCAGCTTGTGAATAGAGAGAAGCAAAGCCTGAAAATATCTCGGTTTAGGTAATAATGTGAAGAAGTTGCAGTAAATGAAGAAGTTTGAGATGAGTTTAGTACTATTTGAGGTCGATGTAGAGGAGGGTTCATCTTTAGAGTCATGTATTCTATTGTTGCTGCGTTGTATGAATGCCCACCAACTGTATAAGCAGCCTGATAAAATCTCCAAAAACAGAAACTTACATTAACCTCTGTCTGAAGCAAACCAAGAAAGTGTTAAGTAGTTTTGTATATGGAGATCAATTCAAACCTTTTGCATTAAGGAGAAGAGATTTAAGTCTGTTTTTGGTACGCCGTAAGCTAAGTAAGCCTGAATCAGACAAACCAGGAGGAAACATTGTAAGTTTTGTACCTGCAAATAGAAGTTTTGAGAAATTCCGAAGATGTTATTACATGCATGATTAAGGCATTGTATATGTTGATCCAGAAGGCAAGCTTCTCATTATGGTTTAGTTCTGTTGGATTTACTCTGGCAAGTCTTTCGACGAGGTTCCTGTAATGAAAATACCACATTAGAGTTTGTCAAACTGAATCTCAGAAGTTGCAGTGAACTGTTTTAGCACCTGAATCTCCATAACTCCTCTGAAGCATATCCGAGCCTTTTCTCCTCAACTGACATTAAAGCCACTTCAGTTGCTGATCTGTAACTCCCTATGTCAGCCCAGCTAAGCTTTCCTTGGACTCTATATGGATCAAATACATTGCTCTCTGTTGCTAAAACATCTGAGTTCTTCTGAATATCAATCCGTGGACTCTGTGCCCACCTAGAGATCCTTGAGTTTTCTGAAGGTGACCACCACGATGTTGATGGTAATGGAGGATTCTCACGAGAAGAAATACTGGTAGTCTCTTGTGAGGATTTTGATCCTGCAGATGTCTCTCCTAGTGACACATAAATGTTTCTCATGCATCTAATCATCTCCTTGGATAGTTCATTAGGACTATCAAAACTCTGCAAGGACTTTGCCAGTTTGCTTCTTGGTTGTACTCTTTGATCTTTACGGCTAGCCAAATCTGTAGCATTCTGGCCAACAATTTTATAATCAGAGCCAAGCACATCAGACAAATGTTGAACATACAGAAGAGTTTAACTAACATACAGGTGGAGATAGAGCTTGCTTGAAGCTGTATTCGGCAAGTTTTCTCTCGTTTCGCTCTTGAACAAGCAAGTAATGTAGAGACATGATCTCTTGTTCGAGCTTAAAGACTGTAGCTTCCATAGCTGCTATACTGGAGAGAAGTTCTTGAACCTGTGGGTTTGTTTAGGAACATTCACAAGGTTCAAGATTTTGAACGTTGCAAGATTATAACTTAAGGACAAGTTGGAGAAACATACGCTACTTGGAAGAGAAGATATGTGAGACGGCTCAATCTTATGGTTTTGATCAGAAGCCTTCAGCAATAGAGCACGTAATTGAACTTCCTTCTGCAGTTGATCTATTAAACCCTTCACCTGTAGCACGTAATTGAACTTCCTTCTGCAGTTGATCTATTAAACCCTTCACCTGTTTCAGACCAGAACTAAGTCTGAGCTGTAACAAATTTTTACAGACAGAGAGATGAGTGAAACTCACATCGTCCTCGAGTTGGAATCTGTAAAGGTGAAACTTGCTGTTTTTGGGGGAATCAAGACCGTTGATCACTTTAGTAACATTCTTTGGCTATGTTTCCAGAGAAAACAGAGTCATAAGAGGTAATAAGTAAAAAGCTCAAGTGAATTGAGAGCTTGAAGAGCAAGTTAATGGAAACTGAACCTGTGGGAGATTAGTAACGGGTTTGGTCTGAGAGAATCTGGACAAAGAACTTCGTCTGCATAAGACAAAATGATGAATTAGGAACAAACAGAGAAGAAGAAGAATCTTTATTCAGACAGGAAAAGGAATGAAAGTTTACAGTTTAGATGAAAGCAGAGAGTCTCCAGACATTGTATGATTGATGAATTTGACTTTGAAAGTTTACAGTTTAGATGAAAGCAGAGAGTCTCCAGACATTGTATGATTGATGAATTTGACTTTTGCTTGGCTTCAAAATTCGTCTGGATCTCTTCAGAGTCTCAATAATGACTAAACAAAAATGAGAATCAGACAAAGAACCTAGTGATCATGAAAGAAGAAAGAGAGGTTGAGACATGTGTGAAGATGAGTTGAATGAGATCGGGTCCAAAGAAAGACTCAATAAATGCATTAGAAGTTTTTTAGCTATTTGTCACTTTCATCACAGCCCTCTATTGCACGAGTTGTTCTACCCAAAAAAACAGAGTAAATAATAAAGCTTTAACCTTTATATTCCCAAAAACTTTTAAAGTAAAATTTAAAAACAGAGTAAATAATAAAGCTTTAACCTTTATATTCCCAAAAACTTTTAAAGTAAAATTTAAAAGTTTTCATAATTATCAAGGGCTTTTTATAAATTAAAAAAATTGATAATGATGTTTGTTTTCACGTTATGGAAGTTGGAAAATAAAAGAAGATTGATACTTTTTTATCAAAAAAACAAAAGAAAAATTTGGAAGATATGATTGATCTTGAAGGCTTAAAAGCCAAAGAACATAAATGAGGAACAATAAATGATTTTACCAATTAAAAGAAAAATAATAAAAAGTGATAGCAAAGGTGAGGAATCTCCATTAAAGCACCTTCCCACTATATGTACTAGAGTCCATAACACAAATAATGTTTTACAGTTTTATAAAAATTATATTTTCTTCTCCATTCCAAAGTGTAATGATTTGGAAACTATTTTCTCAGATAAGTCCAGCCATATCAAATAGTATCATTTTTGTTAATTTGTTAGACACTCATTGGACATATATTAAAAGAAGAATAATTTAAATTAGAAATGTTTAACCAAAAACTATTTTATTTCGTCAGTGAATACAATAAATGGTCTGTGTAAAGTGTATTCCTTTTTGATGAAAATGTGAAAGTAACGTATGCCTTTTTTTTAGGGTAGGTAAAATAAAATGAAAACAAAAATAATATCTGCAATCTCAATTTCCTCATTTATGTGGAAAAAGGTAAAATAAAATGAAAACAAAAATAATATCTGCAATCTCAATTTCCTCATTTATGTGGAAAAAGCCCAATTTTGTGGGTTTGACTTCTTCTATAGTCTAATAGTGAACTGGAATCAAATATACTTTTCTTAACATAAATCCATTACATTAATGAATCAAATATATTTCTTTAAGAGAGTATTTTTCATTATGCCATGCCACACGAGATTTCTTA
>CM071720.1:5666369-5676664 GCA_036630335.1 Physaria fendleri | reverse complement strand
TGACGGCTATGACCGAACACCACGGCGTAGTCAATATTCGTGACTGAGTTCTTGACAAGAACGAACTCAACATCTAAATATTCGACCGGTTTACAGAATCGAGAGTCCCTTGAGTCGGTTCCTGAAACCTTTACAAATCTAGAAACGTCGTTGTGCCACGACATTCAACCTTGTGGATCGACCCCACTCTATACTACAAGTGACTATACCGTGCACTTGCGGTTCTGAACGGGTTTAAAATCTCGCCGTGCACTTGCGGTTCTGAACGGGTTTAAAATCTCGAGAGTCCGTCTCTCGGGTGAAACCTGACAAACCGGTGTTAAACCGGCTACATCATATCACACCAGCACTTTTGGAGA
This sequence comes from Physaria fendleri, assembly GCA_036630335.1. NCBI lineage: Eukaryota > Viridiplantae > Streptophyta > Magnoliopsida > Brassicales > Brassicaceae > Physaria > Physaria fendleri. The sequence goes on along the minus strand of CM071720.1, from coordinate 5,676,305 downwards.
ATTCCATCACAGATTCCTCCCCTGTGGATGTTTGATGATCCAGAACTCTGACCCGATTGGAAATTCATTATTTTTCACCTCGAATCTGAAACATAAATCACTAACAAAAGTTAAAAATATGAAATTATTTACACAGAGACTCGAAATCACACAAGTAACGAAACCCTTGCTTGGGTTTACCTAAAATGATGAAATTCCCAACACCCCTAAATCAAAATCGAAATCGCAGTTTTAGGGTTCATAAAACTAAAATCGATTATTTTTCTATTTCGTGTTGGGATTTTTTTTTTCAGACTTTAGAGGGTCGGGTTTTAAAATCTAGTTGGGTCAAAATTGGTTTTGTTTTTTATTTTTTGTTTCGATAACCCATTTTTATGATCAAACCATTCGAATTAAATATCGTTTGTAAATAGATTTTAACTTACGATCTGTGTGGTTCTAGCGCTTCAACTTAAGATCTGTGTATATCTTTGAAGAGGTCCAAACTTTGTGTGTGTTTGTCGTGATATAGCAAAGTTTGTGTGTAAATAGCTCGTCGACCCAAAACTATTTAACCCTTAGTTTCCATGAATCAATATGTCGGCCCATTAACTAAATGTAGTGTTAGTAGTCATTTACATACTAAATGGTTTACAAATTGAAAAATTACGATGTAATACAAAGAAAATAAATTGATTTAACCCTTGTCACCTAGAGATTTAACCCCTCAACTATTTTTATATTAATTTAATCTCTCGACTATTTTCAGATAGAGATATAACCCTTAACTATTTTTATATTAATCTAACCACTCAACTATAGTTCCGTTTTTTAATTTTCCTTTCTGTTACAACACAGTCATGCACATGTTAAGTTTATATATCACATTTCAAAATTTGAAAAACAACAAGATTTTCTATTAAAAACAACATGACATCTTTTATATTTAATATAGAAAAATAATAACAAATCAGCTGTATTCAAAAACTAAAATTTTCCCTAACTAATGAAATTGTGAATTTGAGAAGATGAAAGATGAGTTGAGAATACAGATTTAGAAGATTAATTTAATTTTGAAAAGACTCGTGTTACGAAGATTAAGTTGATATTCGTTTTTCTTCTTCTTTGCAACAGAAAAAACGAGATTGAAAAATAAAAAGGAAATAAATCTTTTTTGTTTATTTATTTTTAGTGTTATATGGTTTTTTTAATTTTTGAATACAAATTGCTTTTCTATCATAAAAATTGATTTGATAGAAAATTTTGTCGTTTTGAGCAAATGTCTTGTTGTTTAATCAAATTTCGAAACGTGATGTATAAGCTTAACGTTTGCACGACGACGGTGTTGTAACGGAGGGAAAATTCAACAACATAACTATAGTGAAGGGGTCAGATTAATATAAAAATAGTTGAGGGATTAAATCTCTATCTGACAATAGTTGATGGGTTAAATCTCTATCTGACAATAGTTGAGGGGTTAAATTAATATAAAAATAGTTGAAGGGGTTAAATCTCTATCTAACAATAATTGAGGGGTTAAATTACTTTATTCCCTAATTCAAACTATATTTCTCATATTAGTATAATATTATATTCAAGAAAAAACTATATGTATGGTCCAAATCATGAAAATGATCAGAAAAATCACAATTTATTCCTAACTTTCTCTTTGAAATTTTTTTAAACCTTGTGTGTTTTTTATTGGTCAACCAAATTCTTCATTACTCTTAAACAGTTACATAGAAATTTCACTGAATAGTCTTCTTCCGACAGCTACTAGTCACCCGTGAAATTGCAGGAAAAACAATGAAAAACATTAGAACCCATAGAAATATAATTCTAATGGGCTTTGAAAACAAAGGAGGGTTGACTAACAATACCCATTATATAAGCCTAAAAGGCTTTTCTTTTTCCAATTGGATCTCAGGTCCATTGTCTCCATTTGCACAAAAATTATGTTTAACCTCATAATAAGTTTTGCGGTCGTTAACGTATGGACAACGGCCATAAGAATCTGCACATCGATGGTTCTCAGGCGCGGTGAGGGAGCAAGACGAGTTTTGTAATGGTCAATGCAAACATGAGGGAGATTTACAGACGATTTCTGGTGAGGCAAAAGCCATCTAAACCAGTTACTTGTGCTGCATTGTAGCGGTGAAAACGCTGATGTACAATCGGTAAGGTTCTCCGATAGATACCGGAAAATGGGGATAAACTGATGCCGGAATCTGGTCCCCGACCGTTGCATCCGGATGGTACAGTCAAATCCCGAAATAAACTAAACATGATTAAACTTAGAGGATTTGAAAGAGATGACCTGAAAATGTCTCGATTCCAATCCGAGCATATCCTAGGTCGAGTTCTTCCCACGCTATGAGCGAGATGGTTTCGAGCAACAACCTTACATGGAGAAACGGCTCGTTGAGGTAATGAACTGGAGCAGCGAACCCAAGTAGAAGCGTAAGGTCGTTTCATATGCTTCAAACTCGGGGTGAATGGTGAAAAAGTCAATCTTCGGCACGGAGCCGAGAAGGGTTTGGAGGTGATGCGTTGAGCCTTGTTCAGACCTACGGATTCACTACGAGAAGCATTCACAAGGATGGAAGGTGGATAGAATCTTCGAGATGGAGAGAACATGATGGTGAATCTCGAAGGTGGAAGTGTGGAGAAAACGAGTGTGGCAGAGAAAGCAGGAAACAAGAGACATCTCGAAGGTGGAAGTGTGGAGAAAACGAGTGTGGCAGAGAAAGCAGGAAACAAGAGACGAAAGAGTAGGACGACAAAGCAGAGTGGCTGGTGAAGCCTCGGGCGATGGCGGCACCGACTTCCTCCGCCCAAAGCAAGGTAAAGACGATGAAAATTCAGATCTGAGTTAGAGAGAGAAAAGTGTAAACCTTGTGTTTTTACTTAGCAAAATTACATCCAAAAAATTCAAAGTTAACAGTCATTAACCCTCATTAGTTATTTACTACCTAATAAAAAAAACAGACAAAAAAATCCAAATACGATTATAGAGAGCTCTTATTTTTATAGTTAGAATGATTACAGAGAGCTAATTCATTATTGTTCTCCAAATAATAAAATAATAACCCTAGATTGACGATATCGAAGAAGAAGATAATGAAATCTAAATTCATGGTATGAAGGTAGAAGCTGACTTTTAAACGAAATCAAAAAAGCCAACAGAAGGAATCACATGTTTGTGAAGAAGATTCTGAGCCAATGGAAGGAATCACATTTTCATGACGAAGATACTGAGTCAACAGAAAGAATCGATTTCGAAGCTGAACGAATGGAAGGAGATTATTGTCATGTGATTATCGAGGAGTACTGTTTGTATTTTGGCTTTGTTAAATGTATCACATGTTTAAACCTAGTTTATGGATCTCGTTTCCATTCTAAGACCATTTATGGTTATGGTGCTAAATTTGTTATGGAATAAGACCTTTTATGGTGTTTAGTGTAAGTTAGATTTCCAAGAGAATTGAGTTTGGATTTTCTTGTTGTTTCTCGATCTTTATTTTGTGTTTATCATTGAAATGGAGAGTTTTGATTTAGCTAAGTTTCTTTTATATTTTTACCTTTCTCGTATATTTCATTTTTTATGTATACGATCACTTTAATATGATATAGTGTTTCCTTAGTACAGTATAAGCTCACTTTAATAAGAATCGGGATCACTTCATAGCCTTCGTTTACAATTAGAATGTGCTAAATTTTTTTGTTAATACAAAATTGTTTAAAAGGTGCAACAAAAGGGTTTCCGCTGTTTTTCTGCAATTCTCAGCAATAGTTATTGAGAAAAGGCCATAAGATTTTCAATAAAAGTCCAAATACATACAATAAAGCAACATACATATATCTTTTTTTTTGGTCGGCAAGTGATTAATATTGATAATATTGTCAATACATACTCAAATCAAAGGATTAGAGCGATGAAACATTACAGAATCTCTTGCAAGAGAATCTGCCTTACAATTTTTTTATCTGGGACCAGATGAAATCAATGGAGCTAAAGTCTTCATCAAGCTTTCTAATATCCGAGAATAATCCATAGAGGGATCGTGGGAATCCTTTGCTTTCAGCGATCAGATTAGTTGTTGGGAATCAGAGAATACTTGGATTTTTGCAATAAAGCAACAAACATAAATCTAACACTATACAAAAAGACCATAACCATTTTCAAGACACACTGTTTAACAAAAGACACAGAATACGCATTGATTAAGATGGCCATCACAAGACAATCTTTTCCTTTCCACCCGTTTAGTTTAGGAATCGATTCGTTTGGTTGGCTCAGTTTTTTTTTTTTTTATTGATGAACATGTGATTCCTTCTATTGGTTCAATCAATTTTGCCTAAAATCCAGCTTCTATCTCCTCACCATGAATCTGGATTTCAATCTCTTCCTCTTCGATTTAAATATCGACAATCTAGGGTTATTAGTTTTTGATTTAGAGAAAAATGATGAACAAGCTTGTGTAACTGTCTTTTGATATGTTTTGTGTCTGTTTTTGTCTCTCTTTAATATCTTTGAAAAAAACTTATCAGAATCGTTAATGATTGTTAAAATGACAGTCACTACCAAGGAAGTTACCCAAACATACACGTGAAACATAGCTTCCAAGTCCTCAACGTCATTTTTATGCTTGACAACAATGCCATGAAGAGCGAAAGCAATTGTGATTGTCCACAAGAATAAAGATACGCAGAAGAAATGTATGGTGTAACATAAAAAATCAACCCCTTTTAAAGGATCATCAAATATTAGGAAGAAACTGTAAAACAAAAATCTAGTTTCTGGTCTGTGAACGACAGCCGCTTGTTCATCAGACATATTTGAATTCCAAACCAGAGAGAAAATCCAGACTAAACCCAGAGACTATTTGCAAAAACCGAATCCAGAAAACTATTATAGAGATTAGAAACAAAAATTCGCCGAGTTGTAAAAAATAGATAATATAATATAATCATATCTTTGTATATATGGAAATGTCTAGTTTAGTTAATTGTTATGGGATCCTCTCGAAACCTAGCTAGAATTGTATATATTTGGTGTATATCACGTTAAGATCAATAACAGAGAAATTTCGAAACCTAGCTAGAATTGTATATATTTGGTGTATATCACGTTAAGATCAATAACAGAGAAATTATTCATTCTAAAACTATTCTCTGACATGGTGTCAGAGCCTAATCGGCTGAAACTCTAAATTATTTTCTATTATCGATCTCGTCCACGACAATTCCAGTACTTACGCCTATTGTAACTGATGAATCTATTTTCCAAAGAAGAAAAGTTCATCCCTATGATTTGTCGGCGAGTGATAAGATATTGAATGGATCTATTCACAAATCTGGATTTCTTCTTTGCTCACAATGCGGTTGTGATTGCGGTGATAAAATTGGGACCCGAACTTTATCTTCGAATCGTGATCTAAAAGAGGTTTATACGAAGAATAAAAATCTAGTGTGCTTAGCATGTGGACGGAATGGTCATGTCACTTTCAATTGTTTTGCCATGCTTAGCATGTGGACGGAAAAGAGTTTGCGACGGTCATGGAAGATCACGTAACATGACTTCAAGAAAAATAGGTTAATGATCAAGTCTCTTCATGGCCTATTGGGCCATTTAAATTTTCAAATAATAATCATTATTTTTGTGGAAAAGAAGTCAAAGGACATATGACTCCACATGTCCAATCCATCGTAAATTGATACTAATTGTAATTTTCAAAAACAATGATTATAATTTATTGAATACTATTGCCTTATTGATATCGAAAATTGTTGATTTCCAAAAATTAAATGTAATCATTAGTAAATAATTATATTTTATTAATATGTGTGCAAAGGGTATAAAATCAAATAAACTGGAATGGAGGGAGTATGATATAATATCAAATGATGGACTAGCCAATAATATTGGCTCATGTGGGTGTGAAAATTTTATATGAAGTTCACAAATTTTCAATTCGGTTGGGCTTGAGCTTAAAGGATTAAACGGAAGCCAATTTAATTTTCTTTTGGCTAGGTCTTGAAATTCATATGGAGCAACTAAAATTAATTCTAATTTGGCTGTTCGAACCGTTGAGGCTTCTGATCTAGGTGTTTTTACCTAGGAGCAATGGAAAATTTTTCTTCATATTTTTCATACCAGGAAAAATGGTGTTTTCAACACTTTGACTGGTGATAATTTTTTGCTACCTTGTATTTTAGATACTAGAGCTACTCACCACATGAAAAGTTGTTTGGAAGTTTTGAAAAATGTATGTGACATTGTTCTTTGTATGGTCGGTCTTCCAGATGGGAGACATACCATTGCTACGAAACAAGGAACAGTCGTGCGTGGTAATCATTTGACATTGTCGGATGTTCTGTTTGTAGGAGGCTTGAGTTCCCATTTGGTTTCAGTATCTCAGATGATTCGTCAAAATAATTGTTTTGCTCACTTTGGTGATGGATTTTGCGTTATACAGAACCCTTCGCGGATTCTGATTGGAGCGGGTGAAGAACGTGATGGTTTTTATTATTTTAGAGATGTGGATACCACTGATAGTGGTGGATTTCATGTGAAGGTTTCACCTGGTTCGTGGCATCAGCGTCTCGGTCACCTGTATTCTCGGGTTATTTCTTATATTCTTGATATGGGTAGTGGCAACAAGATCTCAGATTTTGTATGTGAAGTTTGTTTACGGGAAAAGCAAACTCGAGAATATTTTCCTACAAGTAAGCATAAGACGACTGAAATTTTTTAGCTTATTCATTGTGATGTGTAGGGGCCATATCGAACTCCTGATACTTCCGAAACTAGATATTTTATCACTATAGTCGATGATTTCTCTCGTGGATTTTGGTTATTTTTTATGACAAAGAAGAGTGAAACATCCGCTCATTTGTGAGGTTTTCTATCTATGTCTGAATGTCAATTTGGTAAAACTGTCAAAATAGTTCGACACGGTAATGGGACGATGTTTATGTGTATTCGGAGTACTTTTCTGCAGATGGGTATTGTTCATGAGACTTCTTTTGTTGGTACACCTCAGCAGAATGGGATTGTTGAACGCAAACATCGTTATATTCTGAATGTCACTCCACCACTCAGGGTTGGTGCTCATCTTCCTATTCTATTTTGGTGGGGGGGGGGGGGGGGGGGGGGGGTGGGGGGGGGGGGGGGGGGGGGGAGAGACTGTATCTTGACAGCAGCATATCTGATTAATCGGACAGCAACTCTGATACTTGATGGTCCGACACCGTAAAAGATTCTCCATGGTCAATCTCCATTGTTTTCTCACCTTCGGGTCTTTGGATATCTTTGCTTTGCACATAATCAGAATCATGGTGGAGATAAGTTTGCTACTCGTTCTCGGAGATATGTTTTCTTAGGTTATCCATCTATGAAGAAAGGTTGGCTAGTTTATGATCTTGAAGATGAACGATTTATGGTCTCTCGAGATGTAGTATTTTGTGAGACAACTTTTCCTTTCGTGAAGACTTCTGACTTGCCATCAGGTAGTTCTATTTTGGAAAAAATGCCTTCTCATAACATTGTTGATGATGAAGAGGATAATTACATTGTTCCTCCAACGCATCCTCTTCATGTAGTTTCAGATTCTATTAGTATCCCTACTCCTGGCTAAATTTCTGATACTCAGGTCATATCTGATACTTCTCAAAAATGCTGAGGCTCTTAGACGTGGTTGCATACAGAGGAAGCCAATCCGTTCTTCTTCGAGATTATGTCGTTGGTACTTATTCCTCTACTGCATCGCCTTCTGCTAATATGATATATTCTTTTGCGAATTACCTTGATTGCCACATGTTTTCTCCGTCGCATCAGGCTTTCCTTACTACAATTGTAACTCAATCTACACCAACATCTTTTTCTGAAGTTGTAAAAGATGATAATTGGTGTCATGCTATGTAGAATGAGATTACTGCTTTGCAGGATAACAATACTTGGACTTTTGAGGAATTACCTCTGGGTAAACAAGCACTTGGATGTAAATGGATTTTTACTCTGAAATATCGGGCAGATGGGACAGTTGAGCGATACAAAGCTCCTCTTGTGGTATTTGGAAATCGGCAAACTGAAGGTATTGACTATACTGAGACCTTTTCTCCTGTGGCTAAGATGGTTTCTGTACGTATTTTCCTACAAGTTTCGACTACTAAGAGTTGGGAAATCCATCAAATTGATGTTGATGTCGCCCGAGTTGATACTCAGACTAGTCAGGTTTCACCCAGGAAGACTAGAGAGTAGACCTGAGAGTTTAAACCCGTTCAGAACCGCAAGTGCAAGGTATAGTCACTTGTAGCATAGAGCGGGGTCGATCCACGAGGAAATCTGGTACACGTCTAGAGAAATAGGGGGACTGATATGTTCACAATCTTATTTGAACAACACTTTCGTCGCCAAAGTTCAGTTGCTCATCACTAAGATGTTAAGGAAGACAGCGCTCCGCTAAGAGTCAAAGTCTAGCCTAAGATCATAAGACACTTGGCCAGAAAGCCTTAAGCATTAGTCAACACATGATGAAGACTTTCTTAGATATGACCTTCCCTTAAGCATTAGTCAACACATGATGAAGACTTTCTTAGATATGACCTTCCCGTGATCATTATCTACTACCTCCGGGGATTCGAACCCTTGAAGGGATTTACTCATCTATTCGCGACAGATTTACAGATCTAGGGTTTTAGATCCTTAGGGACAGAACCCTATTCCCCCTACTAGAGAAACTACTCTGCTCATAGGGACCTTATCCCTAGAGGAGCATCTCCCCAATTCCCCAATCCCTAGAGGGATTTCCTAGACTACTAAGACTGAAATATAAGAAAACAACCTTTTATTGACTTTTCTTAGCTTTTCTGCGAGTATGGGATATGATTACAATGAGTTAGAGAGCCTCTATTTATAGGGGCAGAGAGAGATTCGAGATCCTTCCTAGGTCAGCTAGCGCCCGAGCGAATTTAATATAATTCGCTCGGGCTCACAAAGAATATCCTATTTCTATAAGGTTTCTCGTGCTTATCCACTTAGGGCGAGTGTGTACGCCCTAACCCTAGCTTCAGAATATGCCGCCTCAATAGAGCCCGAGCAAATTAAAGTTAATACGCTCGGTCCCTGGGTCTTCTGGAAGCCTTTTTGCTTGATCCACAAGTAAGCAGGTGATACTTCAAAAACAGGACAGAGCCTGACCGTATTGATAGGGCCCGACCGAATTATGAGCCTTCCTTAGAATCTTCTCGAAATCCTCAGAAATCTTCTAGTCTTGATTGCTTTCAGCGCACCTAAGCCTCCGAATGCATCCATAGTCCTTAAGCGCTTGATTTCTGCTCTGTTCTTCCTTTCGGTATATCAGCTCTCAAAACTCATATTTGTTCTGAAAAGTTAGTAAAAGAAAATAAAAGGAAACAAAACTATTCTAAAAAACACCAAAAAACGAAGTAAAAAGTGGTTAAATAACCGGTATATCAAATCCTCCCGGAGTTAAATCCTTGCTTGTCTTCAAGCAAGAACAGCTTATACCAGAGTTGTGTTGGATTGACCTTTCTTTGTTTCCAGCTTAGACTTCCTCTTTGGCTTTTTACCTTTAGCTTGTCATTAGTTTCCCAATTCCCCTTTTTTTAACCCTTATTCTCAAATCAGCCTTTGAGCTGCATCTGTTCAACTTTAAAAGTCTAGGATCATAACGGACTTACTCTTTATGATCTCTGTGATTCAAGACCTTCCTCGGTATTTAGAACTAAGAACCCTTCTCTTCCTTACTTCCTAGGCATCTAGCCAGTGCATGAGTAAAGCTTTTGACTTAGGGATCTACGGATAAGAAAGGAGATCAAGACAACAACACTTGGAAGAGCAACCAAGGCATTCAAAGAAAAAGTCAATCAACCAAGGCGAATTGAAGGAAGAAGCCGTGAAGACGAAGACACTCAAGTCCGGTAGTTCGGTGT
>CM071720.1:5570688-5583404 GCA_036630335.1 Physaria fendleri | reverse complement strand
TTAATACTAACGATATTTTTAATCACGATTTAGTACCACTCAAAAAGATTCAAACGTTTTGTGTTTTATAAGACCATTATTTTGTGTATGGGGAAATTTAGATCATTACAAACATTTCGTGTAAAATTATATTACGCCCAAACATTCGGGTGGATAGCACCCGATATCTTTATTTCGAAGGAGCCATAGACCTTTCCCCCTTCTTTTTTTTAACCAAAACCAAATCATTTTTGTACATTCATAAAATCTTATTTACGATATCGTACATGTACTCAAAGCTTCCAACGCGCTTAGATATTTCACCTTCATAAAATCTTATTTACGATATCGTACATGTACTCAAAGCTTCCAACGCGCTTAGATATTTCACCTTACTTACACGCGCATCTATGTATAATATATCATTGATTTATGTTCCTATCCAGAGAAGATAATAATTTAATATATATATTTAAGCTTTATTCCTTTTTTTTTCTTGGTAATTATTCTCTTATATTTCTCTCATATTCTAGTTTAATTCTATTTATGTTTTTGAAACTCGAATAATCTTTTGGATGGATTAAAAAAGTTTTAATTTTTTTTTAATATTATAGTTCGCCGCTTCGTCTGCTTTATGATAGAAAAAACAATGGAACTTGCAGAAAACTAAAAAAAAAATGGGGAAAAATAAAGAAGCAAAACATGGGAAAATCATGAACACAGAAATATACTAATTAATAGGCAAAAGTGATGAGTAGTAGAATAGAGTTGGTACGTAGATTCAACGTGGAAGAAAGAGATTGAACCAAATCTAATGTAGTGTCATGTATCCATGTGCACTTCTCTTATTTTTATTATTATTTCATCCATACCGTATACGATTTGTACCTATCTACAGAGAAAAGAGGCAATGAGAGATTGAATCTATCTTCGATTCTCATATTAAGCATAAAAGAGATTGAACCAAATCTAATGTAGTGTCATGTATCCATGTGCACTTCTCTTATTTTTATTATTATTTCATCCATACCGTATACGATTTGTACCTATCTACAGAGAAAAGAGGCAATGAGAGATTGAATCTATCTTCGATTCTCATATTAAGCATATGCTTTGTGTAATATTCATGTATATACTAATTTCAATGCATAGTTTTTGCCGTATAAGATGAACTTATTGAAACTTATTGACTTGTTTGTTACATATTACAAGACATATTGTTTAAACTACCGAAACTACATGGATATTTTCTAGAGTTTTTTTTATGAGGACTGCCAAATATATCTTTCATCCTTGTCCACCGTACTATTTTGAGATTTTGTGAAAATTTATGCCATACACGGCAACAAAACAGGCATGTCACTGTTCGCAAAAATGACCAGCATACTCCTGAGTTTATAGATATTCACGATTTTACCGTTCTTTAGGATCCGTTATGAACGGTTATATTGAAAATATCTGCAAACTTAAAGGTACGCTGGTCTTTTTTTGCGGACAGTGGCATACCCATTTTATTTTATTGTTGTCTATGGCAGAATTAAAAGACAGGATTGAAAATGACAATCTCATAATCAATTTGGTTGAAAATTGTAGAATCAACAAAATTCCCTATTTTCTAATACTTATAATGTACTCCATGAGATTTCAACAATCGTAGTTATATAATCTAGCTCTTTATAAATTAAAAGTATTTTATAATTCTGTACAGAACTGATTTGTGGCTCATTCTTATATCAGAAATGAGGCCCCTAACAGCAAAAATTTTCTTTTTTTCTTCCAAAGTAACAAATTACAATTTGAACAAAAAGACGTAAACCGAATAGGCTAACCAAATTTACTGCACGAACCTAAATAGTTTGAATTGGTTAACCTTTAGTTAAAGAGAACAAAAATGATTATGGACAAAGCCTTTTGGAGTAGGGTCTTTCCAAAGAGAATAAGGTGGATTGCGTACTGTCACTTTCCGACGAATTTGGTTCCATTCAGACAATCTGACATTTCACTTTCATCTTTTATGTATAGTTTCCATTTCTTTATCGCACTTTATATATTCTTTATCCAATTCATCATATTCAACACATTCAGTTGCCGTGCGTTTCAAGCATTTGCCTAATATGGGTTGCATCATTTCTTTTGCACGAACCTAAATAGTTTGAATTGGTTAACCTTTAGTTAAAGAGAACAAAAATGATTATGGACAAAGCCTTTTGGAGTAGGGTCTTTCCAAAGAGAATAAGGTGGATTGCGTACTGTCACTTTCCGACGAATTTGGTTCCATTCAGACAATCTGACATTTCACTTTCATCTTTTATGTATAGTTTCCATTTCTTTATCGCACTTTATATATTCTTTATCCAATTCATCATATTCAACACATTCAGTTGCCGTGCGTTTCAAGCATTTGCCTAATATGGGTTGCATCATTTCTTCTCTGAGAAAGAAACCTGCAACAAAAGGGTTGTCGGAAACCTTTCCTCGCTTCCAGAATCCTCCATCAGAGAGAATAATAGCTGATCATCATGATCATCAAGCTCAAGGCCAAAAAGATACAGAATTGTTGAAGAAGATGAGTGATACTTTAGGTCCCAAGGAGCCGAAGAGTGAAGACACTGTTCTTGTTGTTAATCTTCATCCTCGCTCATCGGAATTAGCAGCTTCCGGCTGGCCACCGTGGCTTATCTCTGTAGCTGGTGAAGCTCTTGTTGGCTGGATCCCTAACCGTGAATCTCACTTCGAGAAGCAAGAACATGTATCTCTCTTTCTCCCTCTCCCTCAACTGATTCTTATTTGATATAATCTCTGTATCTGCAACAGATTGGGGGAGGAACATTCAGTAAGGTGTTTAAAGCTAGAGATCTTGTCCGTAACAAGACCGTAGCTTTGAAGAGAATCAGGTTCGATATCCACAACTCAGAAAGCATCAAGTCTATAGCCAGAGAGATCATAATCCTACGCAAGTTGGATCATCCCAATGTCATTAAATTGGAAGGTTTAGTGCTTGTAGACCACGATTCCTCTACCCTTTACCTCATCTTTGAGTACATGGAACATGACCTCTTGGGACTCTCTTCACTACTCGGTGTCCAATTCTCAGAACCACAGGTACTTATATTCAGCTTCTATTCAAAGTGTGTCACCTTCTAAAGTAGTCTCTTCTTATGTCAGGTTAAATGTTATATAAGGCAGCTCTTAAGAGGGCTTGATCATTGTCACAGTAATCATGTACTCCATCGGGATATAAAAAGCTCAAACCTTCTGATCAACAGTAATGGAATCCTCAAGATTGCAGATTTTGGGTTAGCTACATTCTTTGATCCTCATAACAGTGTTCCTTTGACCACCCATGTCGCAACTCTATGGTAGGTTAGCTACATTCTTTGATCCTCATAACAGTGTTCCTTTGACCACCCATGTCGCAACTCTATGGTACCGACCCCCTGAGCTTCTGCTTGGAGCCTCTCATTACGGTGTTGGGATTGACTTGTGGAGCACAGGTTGTGTGATAGGTGAATTGTATGCAGGAAAGCCTATTTTTCCTGGAAAAAATGAGGTAAGCCATTTACATACCAATCAATCTTGTTCTTACCAGATAGACAAAGTCTCAGACTTTTGCCTCTCTTTGTTCTAATGTTAAGACAGATCAACTGCACAAGATATTCAAGTTATGTGGATCACCTTCACAAGATTATTGCACAAAACTAAAGTTACATCTGTCAACTCCATTGAGACCCATGTTTCCATATGGATCACATATAGCAGAGACATTCACAGAGTTTCCAACTTCTGTTATTTCACTTCTAGAGACTTTGCTCTCAATAGATCCAGATTGTAGAGGCACTGCAGCTAGTGCTCTCAAGAGCAAGGTAAGTTTGAATTAAAACACTTTACATGTTCCTGTTGCTCTTATGACTTCAACTTATTAACTTCTTCCACTATGAAACAGTACTTTAGAACTGAGCCATTGCCTTGTGATCCATCTTGTCTACCAAAATACCCTCCCAGTAAAGAAATCAACATTAAAATGAGGGATAAAACTAGAAAACAAGCTTCACACGTTAGAAGAACAGACGAACCTCAAACTCTCCAGCCAATACTTGCTGATTCTTCTCTCACAAAACCACTGCAGGTATCTCTAATCTTAGGTTTCTTGGTTTTGCAAGTGTTTTGGCAGAGATCCTGAATAAAAGATGATGAATGTGCAGAAAAAGTGTTCAGCAAAATACCCTCCCAGTAAAGAAATCAACATTAAAATGAGGGATAAAACTAGAAAACAAGCTTCACACGTTAGAAGAACAGACGAACCTCAAACTCTCCAGCCAATACTTGCTGATTCTTCTCTCACAAAACCACTGCAGGTATCTCTAATCTTAGGTTTCTTGGTTTTGCAAGTGTTTTGGCAGAGATCCTGAATAAAAGATGATGAATGTGCAGAAAAAGTGTTCAGATTCCATGAGCAGAGACAATTCATCTACAAAGTCTTCTGAAGACAAGACTCCTCCTAGACAAATACAAACATCTACAGATGAAACTTCGCACAAGGACCCCTCCTAGAACAAGGACCCCTCCTAGACAAATACAAACATCTACAGATGAAACTTCGCACAAGGACCCATCTAGAGAAGAAAACAACTATGAACACGCAAAAAATCGCGTGCCTCACGAAAGGGTCACTCTGTATTTAGGGCTATTTTCTTGTGAACACGCAAAAAATCGCGTGCCTCACGAAAGGGTCACTCTGTATTTAGGGCTATTTTCTTGTTTCTCGCGTGCCTCACGAAAGGGTCACTCTGTATTTAGGGCTATTTTCTTGTTTCTGATTTCTGAAAAAATTGAAGCTTGATTTGTGTTCAAGAGAGCAGAGATGTCAAGTTTTACGACAACTCTGTTGCTACCAACGAAGCTGAAACCAGCTTATTCAGAAAACCGGATTAACAGTAGCAGCAGCTTACTCTTCTTTGCCAATAGAAGATCTAAGAGAAATAATCAATTTGTTCCCGTAAGGATTTGTTTTTTCTATTTCTGGATAATCTCAAACCAAATTCCATTTTCAGACCATAGCTTTATGTTCTCTGTTGTGGATTTATATCTATGGAATTTTGGGATTTGGTTGCAGGTTGCAAGGTTGTTTGGACCAGCTATTTTCGAATCATCCAAATTGAAAGTATTGTTTTTAGGGGTTGATGAGAAGAAGCATCCTCCAACGCTTCCAAGAACATACACACTCACTCACAGTGATATTACTGCTAAACTAACTTTAGCTATTTCCAATTCCATCAACAATTCTCAGGTAGAAAAACACCTCTCCCTGCTCTCACTAAACATCCTCCAAATGCTCTCTACATTTGATCTGACATATATAGTTAGGCCCTATGGTTTTAGCCTATGTGTACTCTTTGTGATGAGTGTATATTCTACCAGAATCTTTAAGGCTGTCGAAGAACATTAGAAGGGTTTAGTGTAGGCTTTTATGGTTTAAACAAATGTAGAGGCTGATGTATAGAAATTTTGTGTATATAGTTGCAAGGATGGGCAAATAGGCTATACAGAGATGAAGTGGTAGCAGAATGGAAGAAAGTGAAAGGCAAAATGTCCCTTCACGTTCACTGTCACATAAGTGGTGGCCATTTCCTTCTAGATCTCTTTGCGAAGTTTCGATACTACATCTTTTGCAAAGAACTACCAGTGGTAAAGTTATCAAAAACTTCAAAAGAAGCTTTTGGATACAAATGTTTGATTACTAATGATTATGTTGGATATAGGTGTTGAAAGCTTTTGTACATGGAGATGGGAACTTGTTGAACAACTATCCTGAGCTCCAAGAAGCTCTGGTTTGGGTTTATTTCCATTCTAATGTTGATGAATTCAATAAAGTGGAGTGTTGGGGTGCGCTTTGGGAAGCTACTTCGTCTGATGGTCATAAGACCGAGACTCTTCCCGAGACTCGGTGCGCGGATGAGTGTAGTTGTTGCTTTCCACCAGTAAGCTCGATTCCATGGTCTCATTCTCTTAGTAATGAACTATGAACACGCAAAAAATCGCGTGCCTCACGAAAGGGTCACTCTGTATTTAGGGCTATTTTCTTGTGTTCTAATTTCTGGAAAAAAAAATTGAAGCTTGATTTGGTTTGAAGAAAGCAGAGATGTCAAGTTTTACGACAACTCTGTTGGTACCAACGAAGCTGAAACCAGCTTATTCAGACAACCGGAGTAATAGTTTACTCTTCTTTGCCAATAGGAGATCTAAGAGAAAGAATCAATTTGTTCCCGTAAGGATTTGTTCTTTCTATTTCTGGATAATCTCGAACCAATTTCCATTTTCAGACCCTAACTTTATGTTCTCTGTTGTGGATATATATCTATGCCTCTTGTCTCTATATGAAATTTTGGGATTTGGTTGCAGGTTGCAAGGTTGTTTGGACCAGCTATTTTCGAATCATCCAAATTAAAAGTATTGTTTTTAGGAGTTGATGAGAAGAAGCATCCTCCAACACTTCCAAGAACATACACACTCACTCACAGTGACATTACAGCTAAACTAACTTTAGCTATTTCTAATTCCATCAACAATTCTCAGGTAGAAAACACCTTTCCCTGCTCTCAATAAACATCCTCCAGATGCTGCTACATATATAGTTAGGCCCTACGGTTTTAGCCTATGTGTAATCTTTGACTCTTTGTGATGTGTGTATGTTCTAACAGAATCTTTAACAACTTTACAAGGCTATTGAAGAACATTAGTTTAAGCTTTGATGATTTTAATAATGTAGAGGCTGATGTATAGAAATGTTGTGTGTGTATAGTTGCAAGGATGGGCAAATAGGCTATACAGAGATGAAGTGGTAGCAGAATGGAAGAAAGTGAAAGGGAAAATGTCACTACACGTTCACTGTCACATAAGTGGTGGCCATTTTCTTTTAGATCTCTTTGCGAAGTTTCGATACTACATCTTCTGCAAAGAACTACCAGTGGTAAAGTCTCCAAAACTTCAAAGAATCTTGGTTTCATGTTACACAATTATTTGATTACTATGAATGTTTTGGATATAGGTATTGAAAGCTTTTGTACATGGAGATGGGAACTTGTTGAACAACTATCCTGAGTTGCAAGAAGCTCTAGTTTGGGTTTATTTCCATTCTAATGTGAGTGAATTCAACAAAGTCGAGTGTTGGGGTCCGCTTTGGGAAGCTACTTCGTCTGATGGTCATAAGACCGAGACTCTTCCCGAGACTCGGTGCGTGGATGAGTGTAGTTGTTGCTTTCCACCAGTAAGCTCGATTCCATGGTCTCATTCTCTTAGTAATGAAATTCCAAATCATTTTCTTGGATTTATTTGTTCTTCCTCTAGAAATCATTTTCATTTTAAAAGCTAAATAAAGATGACTTCTTTTTTTCCGTCCAGCCCCACTTATCTAACTTATGACCGAATGCAGAAAAAGAAAAAGGACAAGTACTAAAGAAATTGGCAACGAATTATTGCATTATTTATGGCTCACTATAAAATGTTGTGTTTGTAAGTAAATACAGTAAACTATATTGAATAAAGATATATACACATTGGAAATTTTTGAGAAAAATGTTGTCTATTTTGACGACCCAGATATCAAAGGGTTATAGATCTTCTGCATCCCTGTAAAGAAATAATTTAATGAAGGTTGGCTGAAATGACCAACTTAGCTGAATGAAGAAACTTGTAACTTTGTCTTGTGTGTCTGAAAGATACTTTCACCGAATTGTTGTTCTACCAAACAAAGACGACCCAATTTCACTCTTGTGTGTCTGAAAGATACTTTCACCGAATTGTTGTTCTACCAAACAAAGACGACCCAATTTCACTATCTCTGTTCTGCAACAGAGCCAATAACATTTAATCATTTTATCTTCTAGCAATTTTTAGATATAAGTTTTCTTTTTTTGTTTCTTACCTGAGATTTTGGGGAAGAGCAATTTTTAGATATAAGTTTTCTTTTTTTGTTTCTTACCTGAGATTTTGGGGAAGGGAAGACATTCCAGAATCTTAAGGTTTCATCTCCTGCTCCAGTTACTATTGTTTGTCCATCAGGTGAAACCGCAAGGTACAGGACACGGTATGTGTGACCAGTAAGAGTAGCAATCTGAACAAAAGAACCATAAAAACTTAGTAGTGGTCCTAATGGGGAGTAATATACGGAGACAAGGGTCAAAGGGATCATACTTTGGACATAGTTGGGTATTTCCAGACAATGATTTGGTTTTGGGAGTAGCCATGTGTGCTAACCAGTTCGTTTACGTTCTTAGACCAAGCCAGATTACATACCTGTAATATTCAAGAACAAAGACAGGTTATTATTACCTGTACAAATGCTGGTTAGGTTTTGTGATCTCAAGTGTCACAAAATTACCTGACTGCCAGTATCTATGGAACTTAAATGGGTATTTGTTGTTGTATTCCAAAAACGTATGCATTTATCAGCAGTACCACCACCAGAAGCAAGAAGTCCATGAACATGAGGAGACCAAGCAATGGCTTTAACTGCTGCGGTGTGTTCACTATACTTCAGAACTGGTTGTGTTGAATGTTGGTTCCATATGAAAAGCTGCAAAATTTTATAACCAGTTAAGCCATCTTGGGGTTTATAAAGAAGACTAATGTAACCACAAATGAAGAAAATAAGAGTACATACGCGATTGTCGTTTCCACCAGATGCTAACTCTCTGTTGTCATAAGACCACTTGAGTCCGCATACCTCAGATCTGTGACCTGCCAATTCTGTCATAAGACCACTTGAGTCCGCATACCTCAGATCTGTGACCTGCCAATTCACTGACATGATCTTCTTGACACCTTATGTCTCTCTGAAGAATACTCTTGTCTCTGCTACCAGATGACAGAACCGATGAACCCCATGCCAGGGCTCCAACTCTTAGACGATGACCTTCCATTGTTCTTGTTCTCTTGCAGCGCGATGCATCCCATATCTACCAAAACATAGCTAAAGTGAATATTCCATAGAAAGAACATCAAAAATCCACAGGTAAATGAAAATCCTATCTGCCAAGGTTTTATATACATTCAGATACTTTCCATCTTAGCCACAAAGGATTTGGCTTCATTCAGTTTAGTTTCCAAATACCCACAAGTGACAAGCCCTTCATAATGCTTAACTCTTCCAGATTCAGAAAGTTACAAAGTAACATAAATTCTTGGTTACAAATAGGCATAAGCCTAGATATAATTAACATTGGACAAAAACAAAAGGTAAATGAGATCTAACCTGAACTTTCCCGGTACTAGTTCCAACAGCCAGATGAGATCCACGTAACGCCCAATTTATCATGCATCATCAGAAACAAAGATCTAAAGTCAACAAGAGCAAGAAACTAACATCTACGAGCCCCAAAATCCACAATCAAACACAAATCAAAATCCAAAATTAGAAATAAACAATGCATCCTACCCAAATTCAAATCAAACTCCTCACCTTATACGGCGATCGCGGCACTTTCCTCAGAGCTTTAACCGGAGCACGACAAACACCAGGAGCTTCATCAACATCAAAAGGAGAAAACGAATTCAAAGACCGATTCGTCTCAGTCTTAAACCTGAAAATATTCCTAGACGAAGAGAACCCAATAATATCTCTTTTCTCCGGCGTCTCAGGACCAAACATCGCCTCACGCAATAGAGTAGCATACGAGCCAGCTCCATCTTTACTCTGTGATGGAGGCAAATCGAACAGAGCGAAATTGGATCCGGATCTACTAGGTATAAATCTATCAGACAATATAGATCTTGATGGAGATATAGATTGATTAGCATTGATTAATCGATTGATTCGTGACTGAAGTGATAGCTTCGACAATGATTGATTTACTTGCGATACAGAACTCGAATTCGTGATCAAATTACTTGATCTAGGATCTTGATCTTCCATGATTTTTGACTATTTTGAATTATTCTTCATCTTCTTTTTAAGGTTTCATCAAGGCTTTTCGTTGAATTGTTGTTGAAACGAAAACTCTGTCCTTTTTCAAGTGATGTGGTTGAGGTAAGGACCGTGTGGCTTAAGCTTCTGATTACTTTTTTTAATTCAGAGAAAGTATTAATAATGCTTAAAGATAGGCCTACATAATTATTGCTTAATAACTATTTTGAGATTTGTTTTTATAAAAATTTATTTTCCACATTTAAAAACTCTTGTGATCTGTCAGAAGTAGGATATATCATTGGTTGATAGGATTCTAGTAATTATGATGAATCAGATTTTAATAAATTTTATAAAGTTTTAAAAACTTTAGAGATTTAAAGAGATTATTAATATCACTGAAAATATCAATAAAATCATTGGACAAAAAAAAAAACTGACACTATTTTAATTTAATATTAATATCACTGAAAATATCAATAAAATCATTGGACAAAAAAAAAAACTGACACTATTTTAATGTTAATAATTATTGAAATTTGTTTTATATAAAGATTAAAAACTAATAAACCAATAAAACTAAAGATTAGTTGACAATAAAAAAGTATACATTAATATAATTAAATTTTTGTTAAATTATTTTTATCTAACATAATTTATATTAAAAATCAAATCAATAATATTATTTATACATAATAAATTTATAAATTTTATTAGGATTTTACAATTCAAAATTGAATAACATTAAACTTTTAAAAATCACTAACTAATAACAGTAGTCCAATAATTGCAGTAGTTGACAAATAAACAAACAAAAATAGTTGAACTAATCTTATAGATCTACTGCAGAACGTGCACACAAATGCTTATTGGGCTTTTGTAATTTAAATTTGTAATCAAAGCCCATACCAAAGCTGGACTCTGTCTAATCTTCTCTTTCAATGTATAAAGTGTTTTTGACCGTTGGATCTTAGAGATTTGGTTGATAACTGACCTATCAGTCAACCCTAACTACCTTCACCCGTTGACCGTAAAGTAACTCACTCACTCACTCACTCACTTACCTCACACATTATTAGGCACTAACCACCGGTAGCTCTACATTTCTCAATTCCTTCTTCTTTACCTAATTTTTAATAAAGATAAAAATTCTTTGCTATATATAACAAAGCTATATATCCCATTTCATTTACTTACAACGAATCCAAACAAAAGAGTAACAACAAAAGTCAGAGCAAATCCTTTTATTTCTCTTGTTAACTTTCTTTACTTACTCTGTTTCCTCCTCTGTTTCAGCTTTAACAGAAGACAATCAAGATGGTTGCAGTTGAAAGAGTTGAGAGTTTATCTCAAAGCGGAATCGCTTTAACAGAAGACAATCAAGATGGTTGCAGTTGAAAGAGTTGAGAGTTTATCTCAAAGCGGAATCATATCAATCCCGAAAGAGTACATTCGTCCCAAAGAAGAACTCGAAAGCATCAACGATGTTTTCCTAGAAGAAAAGAAAGAAGATGGTCCTCAAATTCCAACAATCGATCTTCAAAACATCGAGTCAGAAGACGAAAAGATCCGCCAGAATTGCATAGAGGAACTCAAAAAGGCGTCTTTGGATTGGGGAGTTATGCATTTGATCAACCATGGAATACCTCCTGAACTAATTGAGCGTGTGAAGAAAGCTGGTGAAGAGTTTTTTAGTTTGCCTGTTGAAGAGAAGGAGAAGTATGCAAATGATCAAGCTACCGGAAAAATTCAAGGCTATGGAAGTAAATTGGCTAATAATGCTTGTGGACAATTGGAATGGGAAGATTACTTCTTTCATGGAATGGGAAGATTACTTCTTTCATCTTGTTTATCCTCAAGAGAAAAGTGATCTATCACTTTGGCCCAAGAATCCAAGTGATTACATGTAAGTTTTGATTATTTTTATCATGGTTGGTTCTGTAGTCTCTTGCTAACGTTTTTGTATGATTTGTAGTGAAGCAACGAGTGAGTACGCGAAGTGTCTTCGTTCCCTAGCGAGTGAGTACGCGAAGTGTCTTCGTTCCCTAGCAACAAAAGTCTTCAAGGCTCTCTCGATCGGTCTAGGCTTAGAGCCAGACCGTCTAGAGAAAGAAGTGGGTGGTTTAGAAGAGCTTTTACTACAAATGAAGATAAATTACTACCCAAAATGTCCTCAACCTGAGCTAGCACTTGGTGTTGAAGCTCACACTGATGTAAGTGCTTTAACCTTCATTCTACACAACATGGTTCCAGGTTTGCAGCTTTTCTACGAGGGTAAATGGGTCATAGCAAAATGTATACCTGATTCGATTGTGATGCATATTGGTGATACTTTGGAGATTTTAAGTAATGGGAAGTATAAGAGTATACTTCATCGTGGGTTGGTGAATAAAGAGAAGGTTAGGATTTCATGGGCTGTGTTTTGTGAACCACCAAAGGATAAGATTGTTCTTAAGCCGTTGCCTGAGATGGTGAGTGATGAATCTCCGGCTAGGTTTCCTCCGAGGACATTTGCTCAACATCTTGAGCATAAGTTGTTTAGGAAGGAAGAAGAGGAGTTGGTGTCTGAGAAAAAGGATTGAATTTGTGTGTTTAGTGTCTTAATATGTAAGAGTTCCTTTCGTATTGTGTTTGTGTCAAAATGATGTGTTTAATGTGTGTGTCTCTTATTGAAGATTTGTAAATATCTTCATATGGTGAGTGTCTTTATGATATTGTAATAAAGATTAATACTATGGCTCTGATTCTTTGGTGTTAAACAGATAACAAAAGCCCGTCTAGCTCAGTTGGTAGAGCGCAAGGCTCTTAACCTTGTGGTCGTGGGTTCGAACCCCAC
>CM071720.1:5547276-5559529 GCA_036630335.1 Physaria fendleri | reverse complement strand
GCTGAATGGATATTCGATATCAAAGGTCAAGCCAAAACAATCTCCCCAACAACCTTGAAGAAGAGGCATGGTTCTTCTGCTAAAAGAGGGTACCTGAAACGAATTGAGATCAAGCAATTCTCTGACCAAACCGGGAAACCGTAAGAACTACTTGGCTAAGCACTCATTAGTACCCGCAAAGGTTATGGACACCGCCGGTTATAAGTGGTGGAGGGTAACGGAGGGGCTTCCTCTGACTGATGTTTCCCAAGTTATGCACCTAAACAGAGAATGCTAAAGATTAAGAAGGCTTCACCAAACCTAATGGTACTGAGCAGGGAGAGACTCTCGAACGGCGAGACAAGAGATCATACACGAGCAGAGGGAGAAGGAGGCTAATAAACCAATCCAAATCAAATAGCCATCAGCGAGTACTAACATACTAGAGCCGAATCATATGTGTTCTCTTGGAGACGAACACACGGAGGGGCTTCCTCAGACTGATGTTTCCCAAGTTATGCACCTAAACAGAGAATGCTAAAGATTAAGGAGGCTTCGCCAAGCCTAATGGTACTGAGCAGGGAGAGACTCTCGAACGGCGAGACAATAGATAATACACGAGCAGAGGGAGAAGGAGGCTAATCGACCAATTCAAATCAAATATCCATCAGCGAATACTAACATACTAGAGCTGACTCATATGTGTTCTCTTGGAGAGGAACACAAACTAATCAAGATGTAAGCCATCACGATCTTGAGGATCTGTACGGGAAGTTAAAGGCTAAATCATCCAAGCAACAATGAAGCCTTCAGTAGCAACTACTACACGAAACACTATCCGGACTAGGAAATCTATGAGACTTCACTAATAGGAAGAACCAACACAGACCTAACAAGCTCACCGAGAGACTCAAAGGGTCGCTTATTACCATCACTTCGCCAAGCCTAATGGTACTGAGCAGGGAGAGACTCTCGAACGGCGAGACAATAGATAATACACGAGCAGAGGGAGAAGGAGGCTAATCGACCAATTCAAATCAAATATCCATCAGCGAATACTAACATACTAGAGCTGACTCATATGTGTTCTCTTGGAGAGGAACACAAACTAATCAAGATGTAAGCCATCACGATCTTGAGGATCTGTACGGGAAGTTAAAGGCTAAATCATCCAAGCAACAATGAAGCCTTCAGTAGCAACTACTACACGAAACACTATCCGGACTAGGAAATCTATGAGACTTCACTAATAGGAAGAACCAACACAGACCTAACAAGCTCACCGAGAGACTCAAAGGGTCGCTTATTACCATCACTACTCGATGGTTCCAATAGAAGAGTCAATCGATTCAATGAAGAAACATANGGACCAAAACGAGTTGGGAGGATATTGCATCGCATCAGACAAGGGTTAGCTCTTGCACACGCTTCCACGGAGAGGCGAGGCAGCACTACCGTCAGATCTCCGGCAAGAAGGTTCGACCGACCGACGTGAACAGACGCAACCGGTGCCTCTCGGGATCTAAGAATCTTCACTAGATATGCTTCAATCATCGAACGACTGCCCGATCTACCTCTAAGCTATTCTATTTTGCCGACACCGGAGCTGAGTAAGCCTCCGGTCCGGAAAGAGAGCTCCGCGCGTTCTTGATCAGCCGCCGGAGAAAGGATATTGCATCGCATCAGACAAGGGTTAGCTCTTGCACACGCTTCCACGGAGAGGCGAGGCAGCACTACCGTCAGATCTCCGGCAAGAAGGTTCGACCGACCGACGTGAACAGACGCAACCGGTGCCTCTCGGGATCTAAGAATCTTCACTAGATATGCTTCAATCATCGAACGACTGCCCGATCTACCTCTAAGCTATTCTATTTTGCCGACACCGGAGCTGAGTAAGCCTCCGGTCCGGAAAGAGAGCTCCGCGCGTTCTTGATCAGCCGCCGGAGAAGAGTTAGGGTTATCGCCCCGCAGAGAGAAAAAGGGGGCTTATTTACACATTATTCATTGACTTTGTGTTTAGAATAAAAATAAAACTTTATATTATGTAAATCTGATGAAATTTGATTTAATCTAAAAGACATATTTGGGTTCTAGATTTGAAACCTTCATGTTTGTGTAATCTAATTTGACAAGTAAATTTATAAAGAAATTACAAATTAATATTTATAAAGAAATTACAAATTAATAGTATTTTTTATAAGAGATCAGGTAACTTACTTTTAACAAAATCTACCGGAATACAGTATAAATCAGTCGCTCTGAAATGATCCCAGGCACGATTTACAAGATGGTTTTGGAGAAAGAGGTTTGAGTTGTTGCAAAACAGGGATACAACTTTTGGATAATTTTATCCAAAAGGTCCTACAGGTAAGTTTTACTCCTTTTAGAAACTATCCCCTGGTCAATACTTTCCCGCCACTTTCCCTTTCAAAAGGAGAACTCGTTTAAGAAAACCATTTCGCATTTGGTTTGGTGTTCTAGATCTGAAACCTCCATCTTTGCAACAAATCCCTTGAAACTCTACTATTCTTGTGTTACTACTGCTTCCGGTCCAGTTATCTCGCTCTCCAATATACTTTGGCTCCTACCGTGTTCTTAAAGTGAAAAAGAATCATCTCACGAACTCATCTTTACTCTTTCAAGAGTGCTGAACCATTCTCAAACTCTCACTATGTATCCTTCTAGACGCTACACAGTTGAGGAAAAGGGAAAGAATATCCCAAGCAAGTCCATGAAGAAGCCTACACTACATATCCAAGCCCCTGAAATGGATACCTCAACCCTGGAGGCTGAAAACAAACTTTCTTTAATCGGAAGGTTAACTAATTCCAAGGCTTAAAGATTATGGTCAATGATACCTTTCCTCCCTACTACCTGGAAGATCTCTGGAACTGCTATTGGATCTGACTTGGGTCAAGGAAAATTTCTCTTCAAGTTTGAATCTGAGGACGACTTACTTAGTGTTCTGGCTAATAGACCATACCATTTTGACTATTTTATGGTTATACTGCAGAGATGGGAACCTATAGTTGCTGAGAACTTCCCATCTGAGCTGCCGTTTTGGATTAAGATTCATGGTCTACCTGCGCATTACAGACAGAAGGTGTTAGTAGACAAAATAGGAGATTCTTTGGGAAAGAGAAAACTCACAGAAATATCCCCACAGGAAGTTAAAATAAGGGTTGTTACCAATGGTCTAAAACCTGTGATAAAGGAATCTGTCATAGATTTTAAAGATGGATCAGAAGCTCGTATCACCTTTGAGTATATGAAGATGAAGACTTGTTGCAATATCTGTGATATGCTGTCACATGAAACCTCTAAATGCCCTCTCGCTACCTCTGGAAACCATAGCCCACAGAGAAGTTTGGATCCTCCCCACCGCTCTAACTACTACCAAAACAGACATTATCATCCTGAGGATCAGCAGAAGAAGTTTTTTCAGGGAAAGGAAAATCATGCTAAAGAGAGGAGAAAAGAGCTAGTGGCCCCGTATCTATCAAACCAAGCTCATAGGAAGAGATCATATGACACTTTCTCTCGAATCCTTCCAGATCAAAGACAACTCAGGGACAAAAGTTGGGATTCTAGGGACTTCTTTCTCTCGAATCCTTCCAGATCAAAGACAACTCAGGGACAAAAGTTGGGATTCTAGGGACTTTCAAATCCCAAGGGAAGGACGTGAAAGGTCTTATGGTCATAGCTATCACTCTCAATCAAACCGTCAGGATTACCTCCCAGTGTCTTCGGAGAGAACCAGGTCTTTTGTCCCACGAGAACATAGACAACTCCCTAACCAGGAATGGAGAGAAAAAGAAACTCAAAATCAGCTACTTTTCCCTGAGGGTTCTGGACAATCTCAGACAAGCAATGTGGCAAGAAGATTAACTCAAGATTTACCTGCCCACCTAGCTCCCTTTATGAGGTCTGAAGAAGAAGAGAGAGCAGAGGTGATGAAGGCAGCACTTCAATACACAAATTGCAAAGACCCTACAGAAAAAACAGCTCGTAATGTGCGGATGATGACCCCGGATACGGGAGAGATAAATGAAACTTCAATCCAACGTATATTGGTTTCTGAAGCAGCAGGCTTACTTCAAGCAGCTCACCTAGCTCAGGCTGGCCAACCTTCTTCTGTTCCTACAGTTTCAGGACCCATACTTAACGAACATCTCAATGCAAATCCTACAGAAGAATCTCAAATCCGGGAACACTTAGATCGTGCTTCAGCTGCCCCACCATCTTCGAGCCTGAGATCACATGTACCCTTGAGATTAACAGATGCGAGCTCTGAGCAGACAACAAGACCCCCTCTGGACCCTGCTGCACCTGCAAAGAGAAAGAGAGGCAGACCACCACTTAGAAGAAGTCCTCTAAGAATATCAGGAGTTAAAACTTGCAAGAGAAATGTTATTAATATGCAAGGATCTCCTCATACCAGTTTGGACAAAGAAAGAAGAAGACCTACTAACCTGGATATAGCTGGAACATCATCTACCAGAACCTCTCCACGACGCTCTCTAATACCAAAATCCTCAAAGAAGACGGAGGATTTTCGGGTCGCCTCAGACTCTCTTCCTTAAACATCATGAGTTGGAACTGCTGTGGGTTAGGAGGCCCCACAACAGTTCATCGTCTCCGAGAATTGAATAAGCAGCACTCACCAGACATACTTTTTCTTATGGAGACCAAAAACTCTGATGTTGAAGTCTTGAAAAAACTCCAATTTTTAAACTATCCGAAGCATATACTTTTCCCTCCTCATAGCCCTGGTGGTGGGGGCTTGGCTCTTTTCTGGAAACAACACATAGATATCATTGTTAGTGAGATCATTAAAGATTTTATTGATACTCTGGTCAGTGCAGAGGGCAAGACTTTTTATGCTACCTTCCTCTATGGGGAACCTGACCGGACAAAAAGAAGAGTAATCTGGAGCAAACTTACAGCCTTGGGAGTTGTCAGAGAAAGCCCTTGGTTCTTGACTGGTGACTTTAATGATATCATCAACTCAGAAGAGAAGAAGGGCGGGATTACCAGAGCTGAAAATTCGTTTACTGATATTCGGTCCTTCATGGCGGAATGTGATTTCTATGATCTCAGTCATTCGGGAAACTTCCTGTCTTGGAGAGGATATAGACATGATCATCTAGTTTTCTGCAGATTGGACAGGTCTGTTTCAAATGGCGCGTGGGCTGAGCAATTCCCTCAGGCCTATTGTGAGTATTTACGCTTTGAAGGATCTGACCATCGACCTCTACTGACTTGCTTGAACCTGAACAAAAAAGCAAGGAAAGGGATTTTTAGATACAACAGACGCTTAAAACATAATCCAGAAGTGACAAAGTTAATAAAAGAAGCATGGAGTTATAGTCCAACAGAAACGGTAGAGGAAAAAATATCAAGATGTCGATGGGAAATCATAAGCTGGTCCAAAACAAATCAGCAAAATAGTCAAAAACTTATCTTGGAGTACCAAAGTCGCCTTGAGGAGGCCTTAGCTAGCCTAACACCGGATCAGGTCACCATAACTGAACTCCAAAGAAATCTTAAAGAATCATATCTGGCTGAGGAAGAGTTTTGGAAGCAAAGGAGTAGACAAGCTTGGCTAGCCCTGGGAGACAAAAATTCTGGGTATTTTCATGCTGCAACAAGACAGAGGGCAGTGATCAATAAGTTCGCAGTCATTGAAGATGAAGAGGGAAACAAAGTGCATGAGGAAAAGGAAATAATTAAGGTAATAACACGCTATTTTGACACCTTGTTTACCTCTCAACAGAGTGACAATTCGGCCCTGGTTGAAGAAATACGCTATTTTGACACCTTGTTTACCTCTCAACAGAGTGACAATTCGGCCCTGGTTGAAGAAATCCTCAGCCCATGTATATCCAATGAGATAAATGAGAAGCTGACTGTAACTCCTACTCAAGAGGAAGTAAAGACTGCCTGCTTCTCTATCCATGCTGACAAGGCACCTGGACCTGACGGATTCCCTGCTAGCTTCTTCCATACAAACTGGGAGATAGTGGGAGAACAAATTACAAAAGAGATTCAATCCTTTTTTGAAACTGCAATTCTGCCACCAAAAGCAAACATAACCAATGTCAGATTGATCCCTAAGGTACAAAGTCCAAACAAACTTTCAGAATATAGGCCTATTGCTTTATGTTCAGTCTACTACAAGATTATTTCAAAGTTGTTGGCAAAGAGGTTGCAACCAGTACTTGAGGAGGTCATCTCAGAAAACCAGTCTGCTTTTGTACCTAAAAGAGCAATTTCAGATAATGTCTTAATAACCCATGAAGCCTTGCACTATCTAAAGACCTCAGGAGCAAAAAAGAGATGTTTCATGACAGTAAAAACAGACATGAGTAAGGCGTATGACAGAGTGGAGTGGAATTTTATTCAAGCTATTTTAGAACGGATGGGGTTTCACCAGAAGTGGATTCAGTGGATTATGCAGTGTATATCTACAGTATCTTATACCTACTTAATCAATGGAACGGTTCAAGGAAAAGTCATACCTTGTCGTGGCTTGAGACAAGGTGATCCTTTATCACCCTATATCTTCATTTTGTGCAGCGAATTCCTCTCGGGTCTCTGCGCTTGAGACAAGGTGATCCTTTATCACCCTATATCTTCATTTTGTGCAGCGAATTCCTCTCGGGTCTCTGCAAGAAAGCTCAACAAAATGGTTCTCTCACGGGTTTGAGAGTCTCCAAAAACAACCCAAGAGTTAATCATCTGCTGTTTGCAGATGATACCATGTTCTTCACAAAGTCTGATTCAGAAAGTTGCAGAACCTTGATGAATATCCTGAAGACTTACGAGAGATGCACAGGTCAGGTGATAAACAAACTAAAATCAGCCATTATATTCTCTTCTAAAGCATCAGATCAGACAAGGCAGGAGGTTATGAACTTACTGGGAATTCAATCAGTGGGAGGCATGGGAAAGTATCTTGGACTACCTGAGACGTTTGGTAGAAAAAGGAGGGACCTGTTTAACAACATTATAGACAAAATCAGACAGAAAACAATCAATTGGTCGTCTAAATTTCTCTCCCCCGCAGGGAAAACTACCTTGTTTAAAGCAGTGTTGTCTGCCATGCCCACATATACCATGTCGTGCTTCAAGATTCCTAACTCTCTGTGTAGAAGAATCCAGTCAGCCCTTACTCGTTTTTGGTGGGATGGACCCGCAGATAAAAGAAGAATGTGCTGGGTATCTTGGGAAAAACTGACAAAGTCAAAAAGAGATGGGGGATTAGGCTTCAGAGACATACAATATTTCAACAACAAAACTGACAAAGTCAAAAAGAGATGGGGGATTAGGCTTCAGAGACATACAATATTTCAACAACGCCCTGTTAGCAAAATTGAGTTGGAGGATAATCTCAAAGCCTAAGTGCTTATTGGCAAGAATACTTCTAGGAAAATATTGTAGGGATAAAGACTTTATGGATTGCTCAGCGCCTACCTCGAGTTCTCATTGGTGGAGAGGTATTATCATTGGCAAAGATCTTCTAAAACCCCAACTGGCAAAAGTCATTGGCAATGGAGCTACTACCTCAATCTGGAACGATGATTGGTTATCTACTATGCAACCACTTCGACCCCATGGACCTGCTACTGAAGAGACACAAAACCTAACAGTATCCCACCTTATCTGTCAGAACTCCAAGGACTGGAATGAAGAAAAGGTTAGACTTCTGCTGCCAGATTATGCAAAACAGATCTTGGAGATTAAACCTAGCAAACATGGGGCAGAAGATAAGATAATATGGACAGGTCCCAAATCAGGGGAGTACAACACCAAAATAGGATATCATTCTAGTAAACAAGATGCAGAGAATCTCTCTCACCAAACTATTTCAACTATCAGCTGGAACAAGCTAGTATGGAATAATGCCAATTGCTCAAGATATTTTTAATCAGGCGGTGTTCCAGATAAAAGAATGGTATCAAGCACAAGAAAGCTTACCGAAAACCACACCTGAGCTGACTAAGAGGAGGATCATAAACCAATCTCCGATTCCGACTCAAGCAACGATCTTTAGTGATGCTTCTTGGACAGCTGAATCGAATAATGCTGGACTGGGATGGGTTTTGAAATCCAACAACCCCACGATACGAAACCATGGCTCGATCTCGATTTCTAAGGTAGCATCTCCTTTGATTGCAGAAGCGTTAGCGATCTATCACGCTCTGCTCCAGGCCGTTGACCGAGGTCTTCAGTCCATTACAATCGCCTCAGATTCCTCTAACTTGGTAAAGGCGCTTCAAACCAATTCTCCTTTGATGGAGATTTATGGGATTCACTATGATATCCTCTGTTTAGCTTAATCGTTTTCTGTTTGTATTTTCAAGTTTGTTTCCCGATCTCAGAATGTTGAGGCAGATGAGTTAGCAAAAAAGACCAGATTATCTAGGCCTATGTAACCCAAACCCTTTAATGGATTAATGCATTTTCAGTTCAAAAACTTTTAACAAAATAAACATAAGACTATAATTTAACTGAATTAAATTTCGTGTTTATATTTTGAAAAAAGCTCGAAAATAAAATTATAGAGTTAATAAATGTTTAAAGATTGCATTGTTTCCTAGATTGCATTATTGACTTTCATTATTAAATCTAGAGATGGTACAAATGGAGACAGCCTAACCTTAGCAACAAGCGAGATGGTACAAATGGAGACAGCCTAACCTTAGCAACAAGCTATTGGACTATTATAGGGTTTGTGTGAGATATATTCACAAGTGGCGAATCTCATCTATTCAGATTTTGATTATTTTAAAATTATTTTTTTAATGGCACTGAGATTTTGATTTAGTGGAATAATCCCAATAAAAGTTAGTTAATAATGCTTGGGAATAAAAATAAAGCAATAATAAGACAAATGAACGTTTGTTTCGACAGCTTATTCATTGGAAAGCAAATATTAAAAATAACTTTCATATACTTCATCTATGGGGTTTAATGCTAATTACACTAAAAACAGATAAGATTTTTTTTCTTTTCTTTTGCTATGTTAAAAAGAGGTTTAAATTTCATTTTAGTTGTGTGGTTTAATATAAGAAGTTTAGTTATTTATAATAGTGTTGTCTACGTATTTCTACCAAAACTATATCGTATCACGATTAATACATGTAAATTATTATCCTAAACATAAATCCAAATCTATCATAAATTTGAGACTTATTATCACCCATATAATAAATTCATATCATAAGTCTCATCTTATATAATAATTGGGAAGTATCCATTAGAAAATAACATTTGTTTTGTAGCATATATATAGCAAAAGATTTATAACAGTAAAAAAGTATAATTAGAAACTTATTTTTATATAACAGTAAAAGATTTTTAACCATACAATTAATAACCATACAATTAAGGCTTATCTTTTAATAACATAATAATATAATTAAACCATATTTTTAGAAAACAATAATAGAAGCTTATAACAATATATTATACTCTTAGTTTTTTTCAAGTAATCTATATAATAATTAGGAAGTACAAAATTCAAAGAAACCTTAATTTTAAACATATTTACAATGTGATACCATTATGAAAAGAATTTATATTAAAATTAAAAAAATCGAACCTATTTTTATTCATTAATATATTTAAAAACTGAACCTATTTTTAGAACCTAAAAATATAAAACGAACATATTTATTTTAGAAAAATCGAACCTAAAATTCGAATATACAAAATCGAACCTAAAAATCAAACCTATTTTTAGAAAAATATATTTATTCACTGATTTATCGGATGTCCCCGAAGGGACTATTTATTCATTGAATAAAATTCAATCAAACCTATTTTTATTTTTAGAAAAATAAAAAACGGAAAATGTATTTATATATTGATATAAAATTTTATCAATATAAAAAGAATAAAAAGAATAAAATGAATTATAAAAATCTATTTTTAGTAAACATATAAAACAAATCTATATATATATTTTTTAATTTTTTTAAAAATTATGTATAACTGATGTGTAAATTAAACTAATAATTATTGTAATAATAAATTATTATTTAAATCCAGAAGTTAAAAAGTACACTAAATTGGATTAATCACTAAATTAAAAAATAAATAAAGATATTTATGTAATTAGTTTTCCGTCTTTGATAATTAAAGGAGATAGACATATAATTAGTTTTAGATTGTAATTTTTTTTTTTGCCATTTTGTGTAAAATTTTATTATTATATTAGACAAAAATTATTATTATTTTCTATTCAAAATAGTTTATTAGATTTTTTTATTTAAAGAAATTTATAATTTCAATTTTTATTTAAAAATATCGAAAATAAATTTATAAATACTAATAATAAATAATAATAAATTTTAGTGTCAAAAAAATATAACATACTATATTTAAGAAATTAAGTATAAATATTTTTTTGTTAAAAATACATAAAAATGCATTGAAATTTTTTTAAAAAATTACTTTTTTCCTATGACTATTTAGATTGTTTAAATTATTAGATTTTTGGATTTAAGATGATATATAAATAATTTTTTCATAAAGGTCTATATTTGTTCTCAAAATAGTAAATTTTTGACATTCACGGGTATAGAGTTTTGTTATTTAGATATATAAGAAATATTTGATATAGAACTGATCCAAAAATATCAAGCGCGAATCTAAATCAGTCAACGATTTTTCATTAAATGTTTGTAAATATCTAATAAATTATATATCTATACTTATATTTCAGATATCTTTTGACATTCACGGGTATAAAGTTTGGTTATTGAGATATGTAAGAAAAATATCAAAAAAATATTAATATAAACTGATTTAGATTAGGGTTTAATAATTTTGGGTAAGTTCTATATCAAATATCAAATATTTTTTCAACACTACTTACGACATTTAATTAAAAATCACTACTACTTACGATACCAAATATTTTTTCAACACTACTTACGACATTTAATTAAAAATCACTACTACTTACGATACTTAAAATTTAAAATTTTACATTTATAAATTACTATATATTTAAAACTAATAATTCATATTTTTTAAAAATATTAACTCGTGTTGTAGCACGGGTAAAGATCTAGGTTACAAAAATCAAAGATACAAAAAGGAAAAAAGTTCGTTCCACAAATCCAGGAAGAGGCGATCACAAAGGCGAAACAAGAAGTTTGTTCCACGCCACAAATCCAGGAAGAGGCGATCACAAAGGCGAAACAAGAAGTTTGTTCCACGTTTCAAGGTATGGAGGATTCGCCGGTCTCTGCTGCTAAGGAGACAGCGGGTTCTGTCGATGGTGATGTAGAATCGGTGGGGAAGGTGGGGAAACCCACGTATGCTGCGGTGGCTTCGAAAACTTCAAGGTTTACGAAGCATAACGTTGTTGTGGAGGAGGTAGATGCTGAATCGTTTAGCTTTATCCCTTCGGAGATGTTAGACGAGAAACCTATTTGATCGGAGTTGTTGATCGGACGGTTTGTGGATAAGGCACCTAATAAGGCTATCATTCATAAAATTGTCAATCAAATTTGGTGTTTAGGGAATAAGGATGCAAAAGTGGAGGTATTCTATGTGGGGGTGAATACAGTAAAGTTTCGGATCAAGCATGAGGCCACAAGAAACAAGGTGTTACGTCGTGGTTCTTGGCATATTGCAGGAGTTCCGATGGTAGTAGAAAAGTGTGCGCCACAATCGGAGTTGGACGATGAGGTCCGTTCAATAGTTCCAATATGGGTAACTCTCTCGGGTGTTCCGCGACTATTGTACAATGAGCAGTGTTTAGGGTATCTTGCGAGTCGAGTAGGAGAACCAAAAAAGCTTCATATGGATACATTGCTTTGTGCTAACTTTGAGGAAGCCAAAGTTCTTTTTGCTGTGGATATTAATTCGGAGTTACCGAAATCTCATAGATTCAGATCACAGAAGGGGTTGGATGTGGTTATTAAATTCTCATATCCGTGGTTGCCTATGCGTTGCTCGGAATGTAAACGTTGGGGTCATTCTCCAAAGAGTTGTGGCAAACAAAAGGTTACTGAGGATAACAATGGATCAGTGAAACCAAAATGAAGTTAATAATGTAGCTAAGGTGGTGGACGAGGACACTATGTCTAAAGCTACTTCTGAAGAGGATAATCCTATTAAGGAATTTGAAGCACAAGAAGGCTCTCATGTGTCTACAAACCCCTTGTTTCAGAGTCATGAATCGGCTGGTGTTGATGATCTTGGTGAAGATTGGATATCCCCTTCAAAGAAAAGTTTGGGCAAGCGTGTGATGAAG
>CM071720.1:5438903-5452507 GCA_036630335.1 Physaria fendleri | reverse complement strand
AAAAAAAACATCAATCATCTTGATAAAATTACGATCTGAATTTATGATCTCATTGGTGTTTTAGTAAAAGAGACAAAACAAAGTTTTACTTAAAAGACATTGAAACTGCTTAGGAAGAAAGACAACTTGGGTTCATCATCATTCATTCTTTTTAGAAGAAGTTCTCGATTTGGCGCAGTAGTCAAACAAGCTTCCATCGAAGCATCTTCTTACAGCTTCTTTAGATAAGTAACCATTCTCGTCTTTAGCTAGTAAAAGCTTCCATCGAAGCATCTTCTTACAGCTTCTTTAGATAAGTAACCATTCTCGTCTTTAGCTAGTAAGTACAGTACACCCCACTCTATTTTACTCGCTGCCCTGTTTCCATTTTCACAACGTTAAGAAACTCTCAGAGAAAGAGATAAGAAGAGCTTAGAGAGAACAATGCCATTTTCACAACGTTAAGAAACTCTCAGAGAAAGAGATAAGAAGAGCTTAGAGAGAACAATGGGACAAACCAGCCAAAGAAATCAAATGCGTTGCGATTAGCTTCAGTCATTTGCCATAGCTCATAACGGGTTAACTTGTCAGGTACTGTACGTGCGTACTTACTGAACATGTTCTCGAGATTTACAGGAATGAACCTGAAAATTTTCAGATTTGTAACCCCAAGTCTAAAGAAGTGTCATGTATAAGGTTTAAGTGTGAGAGACAGAACCATACCTTCCTTCTGTGTCGTAAGTAGACGTGTCGCTTCCATGTTTAGCTTTGTGAATGTTCTTGATGTGAATCGCGAAAGTAGGAGAAGGCATCCATGTCTGGTTTTGTCAGGGAAGACATCTTCAGAGATTAAAAAAGACACTAAGATCCACATGTTCTTGAGAAATTAAACTTACAGGCAATGTAGAGTAACTCATTGTAAGATGAACGATGAGTGTTAGAAAGAAGCTAGAGATTACGTTGAAACCAAGTAATCTAAATCCTGAGAAAAAACACAAAAGAAGAATTGGTTTAAAAAAATCGAAATCTTTATTCTTGAATCTTCTTTTTTAAAAGATACCTCTAAATGTCTCTTCTTGAATCTTCTTTTTTAAAAGATACCTCTAAATGTCTCTGATGGGTATATGATACCATCACCATCTTGATCAAAGAAAGCAACATGTTGTTGTAAAACAGACATGTCTTGATGCTTATGTCCTCTTGTACCGTTCACATTTTCCATATCAGGAGCAACCATAGCTCGAGGCACATCTGTAATAACAATCATTTAGATTTAGAGAAATGGTTGGTGTAAATTTTAATCAACAAGATTTAAAATGTACATACAAGGTTTAGGGAGACGATCGTCTAGATCTGTTCTGACTCTTCTCTCTGCCGTGACAGGAGCTTTCTCAGCTACCGTAGCCATGGACTCTGCTCCTGCATCTGTTGTCATTTTTCTTACCTCGTTGTGTAATGTGGGAGCCTGTAATGTGGTGTGAGACTTGTTGCTTTTTTATAAAGTGATGAGATAGAGAAAGAGAGTAACTGATTTACAAAAAAGTAGCGTGATTCGTCTTGAACAAGCACTGAACTGTTGACACGTGTAACTATGACTAAGCATTTTTGGCTCCTTGTAATACGTGTTAAATGATTCCTTACTATAGTATTAGTTCCCAAAATAGAAGTCAAATTTTAATCATTTGGTTAGCTTAATAACTATTCTTGGACATTCGGTTTAATCCAAACAAACCGAATCCGAACAACCCGATTAAATCAGATTCGGATTAAACCGAATTTACAGGTATAATTCGATCGGAAGAGTTGTAATATATAATTCGGTTTTTAGATTATTTGGGTTTAATCCAAAATCGAATAAACCGATTAAAACCGAAATATTACACAAAATTATTATAAATTTGAGGTGAATCACTTTAAATCGATATTTTTAATGTTTTATCTAAAATATTTTTTTTCCGAATAAGCAGCTTTCTCCCGAATAAACTGATTTTTTCGAATAAACAGATTTTTTTTCGAATAAACCGATATACTCAATGATTTTTTTGAAAAAATTTCGATGTTTTTAGGAATAAACCGAATAATCCGATTTCGAACCGAAAATTCGGTTTATTTTTTTCACCGGAGAAACCGAAAATCTGAACAAGTCGAATAACCGCGGTTTATTTTTTTCACCGGAGAAACCGAAAATCTGAACAAGTCGAATAACCGGATAAAACCGAATACCCGGACTTTAATTCGTTAAATGCATGCTCGCTTGTAAGAACTGTTTTGTCAAAATGGAGTAGCCCAATAATAGTCATAATTAGTCCTTTTTGGCCCTTTTGATTTCGTTCGGACATTGCATAGACACCAGTGATCATATACGGCAGATGTATAATAGTTCCCGTACGTTACTAAAATCCAACGGTCAGAAGAAATTAAAGAAAGAAGCTGACGATAACAACAGAGGATCAGAGACGTAACAAGGAGAAGCCAAAATAGAAAAGAATAATTTTCTCGGGAAATTGAAAAGACAAAGTTACTCATCATCGTCCATCATCAGGAGGAGGGCCCCTTCGTTTGTATCGATTGTTCGTGCGCCCTTGCTAAGTCGATTAGATTCTCTTCACTTTTTGTTCTTCCTGCGATTCCACTTACTGTTTCGGTAAGTGCTTCAGTCTTCGATTTGGGTTATTCATATGTTAATTCTGGGTTTTAGTCTAAATTTGGAGTTAAGAAGTGGTTGATTCGATTTGTGAGTTCGTGAGTTTTCTATTGATTTGCTGATTCTTTGGTTTTGAAGCAAATCGTTTTTTCATTTACTGAGTATTTGTTAGTTTATCTTAATCTAATTTCTCAATTCATCAATTTCTCTGTAATTTGATTTGAAGTGATGAGTAACTTATCAAATTTACCTCAGTTTTTTCAAATTGTCAGTGGATAGAAACATCACTTGGTTGTTTTTGTTCTTTGATTCTGAGTTCTGCTCATTAATGGCTCCTTCTCACACGTCTCTCTGGCTCATCAGAAGCCATATTTACCTTTGCCGAAGTGGCTGAAAATTTCATTCCCTAAGTACTGATTCCATATCTTATGTAATGTCTTTTCAGTTTTCACTATCCACATGCAAAACAAAAAGTTAGGAATATTCCTGTGTGATTGTTTTTTGACTGGTGAAAAAGATAGTATTTGATTTTGGGAAGGGAATTTATTCAATGGTTCATCTCCTCTTCATAAAGTTATATTCTGTATATTGAATTGCCGAATCTGAGTCGCTTATATTTCACTCATTGCAAAAACTATTTCTACTTGCCTTCTGAATTAGAATACTTTTGGGGTGTTGTGCAATACTCTGCTCCTGATCAATGACTATGGCTAATGATTTTGGATATTCAAGCACTATGTTTTCATCTTTTTCAGTTCTTCATACTGCTGTAGACGACAGATACCGCAACTCTTTCTGGGTTTTGTCAGGGCAGGAACTGATGAATAACCCTGTTCCCTGTCAGGCGGTCTCTGGTGGCAATACTGATGGCTCTTCGTTTTCTTCTTTCCCTGGATTCTGTAATGTTTCAGCTGTCTCACCTCATGGAAGGAATTTGCAAACCCAACCACCTGTTTCCACCATGCCCAGAGACAGATTGGCTATGCAGGATTGCCCTTCGAAAGCACAACAATCCCCTTCTCAGCTCGGTGGTTGTGAACGTACGTAAGCTTTCTTCTTCAATATAATAGCTCAAAACTGAAAACAGACGTAACGTACGTAAGCTTTCTTCTTCAATATAATAGCTCAAAACTGAAAACAGCGTAACTTATTCTTCTCTTGACATCTATAATTTCTACCATAGGAGCCACACCTAAGGCCGTTTTGAAGCTCTTGAATAACCCTGGCTTGACCATTTATCATGTAAAAAGCCATTTGCAGGTTTGCCCATCACTAAATTTTTTTTAGACTTTTAGTTTATGAATCACATTCTGTTTCTCTTCTAGTCTTTGCTCATTAACCTTTTGTACCGTCTTTCTTTTTCTACAGAAATACAGAACCGCAAGGTTTAAACCGGATACTTCAGACGTTACAGGTATGGACTTCATTTACAAAATACTTCTGCACATTTTACCCTGGCTTGACCATTTATCATGTAAAAAGCCATTTGCAGGTTTGCCCATCACTAAATTTTTTTTAGACTTTTAGTTTATGAATCACATTCTGTTTCTCTTCTAGTCTTTGCTCATTAACCTTTTGTACCGTCTTTCTTTTTCTACAGAAATACAGAACCGCAAGGTTTAAACCGGATACTTCAGACGTTACAGGTATGGACTTCATTTACAAAATACTTCTGCACATTTTCCTGCGCTTTAAACCACATAGGCCTCAAAGCCAAACAGCTAAAGAAGATGCAAGATATCTTTGTATAAACTTTGTTACTTTCTTACACAGGTGAACCTCAAGAGAAGAAGATGGCATCTATTGAAGATATCAAATCTCTTGACATGAAAACGTAAGACATTTCAGTTTTGTGACCGACATTACAAACAGAATCTTTCTTTGAATTTTTCGGTTAGGATTAGATAATATGTGTTTCTTGGTCGTTAACTTTGTTATTCAAATCTTTCCAGGAGCATTGAGATCACACAAGCTCTACGATTACAGATGGAAGTGCAGAAACGTCTCCATGAACAGCTCGAGGTTCAAAGGTCTATATATTGAGTGTTATGTAATTTCAGACAAATGTTTTGAAAACTGAATCAAACACAGATGTGAGCACTGTTTTGGATCAAATGACTTTAGTTTCAAGGCTTTTAACATAACAATAAAGAAAAAGAAAAGTTATATCATAATGATCCCGTGTTCTATACTTCACGTTTGCATCAATTTACTACTACTTTTTTAAAGCACAAATCGTAGTTTAATTGCTTCACCAAACATGAAGAAATTAATAATTGTTTTTTTATGAAAATAATATGATAATATTATTTATTCTAACACTGCACAACCTAGTTCATGTCAAACTCTTACTTGTCACTTACATGACCTAAGAAACAGAGCTTCAAGATTAGTCTCTCAATGCTTTTTTCTCAATCCTCTCAATTTCAATTATAAAGAATTTATGAATTTTCTCTTGTGGGTGTCCATAGATATTATCTTTGATGGTGGATTCTTGTCTTGAACTGTGTTAAGATTCTCTGCCTCATTTTCAGACCAGCTGGTGAAAAAGCTTTTTGTTCTTTTCTTTCTTCATAATCCAAGTGTCCCTTTTTAGCATCAAAATTTATGTGTTCTTTAATTTTTCTTTTAATTAGTTTTTTTGTACAATTCAATTTTTTGTAAATAAATGAATTTGACTATGATCAACGGTTATGCTCTTCTCTCCTTTAATAGCTCCATATTTATGTAACAATACTTTATTCCAATTTGTGCTTAATTAGTCAAATTTTGAGTAACTTAATATCAGATTTAGTAGCTTGTGTTTTCTTTTTTTCTCATTTTAGTTTGATCTGTTCAATTGAGAATTTTTTCTTCTCTGTTGCAGAAAAAAGAAAAAATGGACCACTGATTAAGAAGGGAACAAACATAATTTGATCGAAACCCTCTTCATCTTATCTTTTTCCCCAAAAAAAATGTCTCAGAAAAGAAACAAAAAGTTAGAGATATATCATGTGATTTCTTGTTGATAGTTAGTAAGTATAAAGAAGGTAGAACATTTTAAGAAGAGAGAATAAAAGTAACTTTTTCCCGAGAAAATCTCCTCATTTTCTCAGGAAAAGTATCAGTTACAAAAGCTGAAGTAAAAAAACAAGAACTTGGAAACTGGGTTTGGTAACAAGATGAGTATGAAGTTATTAGAGAGAGTTGTTTCAGATATATATTGAGTGTTATGTAATTTCAGACAAATGTTTTGAAAACTGAATCAAACACAGATGTGAGCATTGTTTTGGATCAAATGACTTTAGTTTCAAGGCTTTTAACATAACAATATAGAAAAAGAAAAGTTATATCATAATGATCCCGTGTTCTATACTTCACGTTTGCATCAATTTACTTCTACTTTTTTAAAGCACAAATCGTAGTTTAATTGCTTCACCAAACATGAAGAAATTAATAATTGTTTTTTTATGAAAAATAATATGATAATATTATTTATTCTAACACTGCACAACCTAGTTCATGTCAAACTCTTACTTGTCACTTACATGACCTAAGAAACAGAGCTTCAAGATTAGTCTCTCAATGCTTTTTTCTCAATTCTCTCAATTTCAATTATAAAGAATTTATGAATTTTCTCTCGTGGGTGTCCATAGATATTATCTTTGATGGTGGATTCTTGTCTTGAACTGTGTTAAGATTCTCTGCCTCATTTTCAGACCAGCTGTTGAAAAAGCTTTTTGTTCTTTTCTTTCTTCATAATCCAAGTGTCCCTTTTTTATCATCAAAATTTATGTTTTCTTTAATTTTTCTTTTAATTAGTTTTTTCTACAATTCAATTTTTTGTAAATAAATGAATTTGACTATGATCAACGGTTATGCTCTTCTCTCCTTTAATAGCTCCATATTTATGTAACAATACTTTATTCCAATTATGCTTAATTAGTCAAATTTTGAGTAACTTAACATCAGATTTTGAAGCTTGTGTTTTCTTTTTTTTTCACTTTAGTTTGATCTGTTCAATTGAGAATTCTCATTTTTTTTTCTTTGTTGCAGAAAAAAAAAAAATGGACCACTGATTAAGAAGGAAACAAACATAATTTGATCGAGATCTCTTCATCTTTATCTTTTTTCCAAAAAAAAAGTATATCTCAGAAAAGAAACAAAATGTTAGAGAAGTATCATGTGATTTCTTGTTGATAGTTGGTAAGTATAAAGAAGGTAGAACATTTTAAGAAGAGAGAAGAAAAGTACTTTTTTCCCGAGAAAATCTGCTCATTTTCTCAGGAAAAGTATCAGTTACAAAAGCTGAAGTAAAAAGACAAGAACTTGGAAACTGGGTTTGGTAACAAGATGAGTATGAAGTTATTACAAGAACTTGGAAACTGGGTTTGGTAACAAGATGAGTATGAAGTTATTAGAGAGAGTTGTTTCAGATTTGAGCTCACAGCTTCACCTTTCTCCTCTGCTCCTCCTCCTTGCAATTCCACTTCTCCTATCATCAGTAAGTACTCTCAAACATCTGATATTTTTTAATTTTTTTTTTATGTTTCATGTAATGAAAATTTGTTTATATTTATAGATATGGTTGCAAGTATAGACAAGAAAGTGAAATGGAACTATAAAGGTAAGGCAGATAAAGAAGATGATGAAGATGATGATCAAGTGAAGCTTTTGGTCTCTGCTTGGGATAATTTATTACTAAATGATGAAGAGTTCTTGAAGAAGATAGGGATGAACAAATCTGATGTACCAAACGGTCCACATTTGGAGAATTGTGAGGAGACTACACGGGTTAAGGAGCGTTTGGATACATGGCTAGCGAATCGGACATTGCCGTCTTGGGTATATTTCTTCTTTTTCTTCTTTCTCTGACATTGAGCAAGTATTATGATGAATGATCTTAAAAGGATAGTTTTCAGATCAATGGAGGAGATGAAGAGAATTATCCATTAACTAGGAGAGTGCAAACAGAGATATGGATTCATCAGCATCCTTTGGATTGTGGAAACAAGAGTGTTAAGTTTCTTGTAGCTGATTGGGAAACACTTCCTGGTTTTGGGATTGGTGCTCAGATAGCTGGAATGACGGGTCTTCTCGCTATCGCTATGAACGAAAACCGTGTGCTCGTTACCGGTCATTATAACCGAGCTGATCATGATGGTTGTAAAGGTAATAGATCAGCTCATCTTCTGAAGATCTTGACAAGAACTAGATCGACCAATATAAACTTGAAGTTTCCTTTATAACCCCGGAAATTCTTAGTGGCTATGTTCAATGCCTCATATCTGTGGTTTAATTTTGGAATGTCTATTTGGTTGCCAGGTTCTTCTAGAGGAAGCTGGTCTTGCTATTTTCTACCGGAAACGACGAAAGAGTGTCGGAAACGGGCGTTTGAGGTAATGAAGACAAAAGAAGCTTGGGAGAGTGGGATTATTACAGGTAAACAAAACTACAGCACAAAGGAGATTTGGTCTGGTCCTGTACCAAAGCTATGGGGTAAGCCGTGGAGTTTTATGAAGCCAACTACAGAAATCAACGGAAGTTTAATCTCCAGCCATCGGAAAATGAACAGGAGATGGTGGAGAGCGCAAGCAGTGAGATACTTGATGAGATTTCAAACGGAATACACTTGCGGTTTAATGAATGCTGCTCGAAATTCTGCTTTTGGAAAAGAAGCTGCCGAGATGGTTCTGTCTGCAGGAAACTGGAGAAAGACTAAGAAAATTAGGACAGAGATTGAGGAACAAGTGTGGTCGAGTCACAAACCTTGGATTCCAAGGCCAATACTGAGCGTTCATGTCCGGATGGGAGACAAAGCGTGCGAGATGAGAGTTGCGGCTTTGGAAGAGTACATGAGATTAGCTGATCGGATCAGAGATCGGTTCCCGGAGCTTAACAAGATCTGGCTGTCTACAGAGATGAAGGAAGTTGTGGATAGAAGTAAAGAGTATGCTCACTGG
The DNA here is from genome assembly GCA_036630335.1 of Physaria fendleri. NCBI lineage: Eukaryota > Viridiplantae > Streptophyta > Magnoliopsida > Brassicales > Brassicaceae > Physaria > Physaria fendleri. The sequence continues at coordinate 5,443,942 of CM071720.1, read as the reverse complement.
AGATTCTATTACACACAAGTGGCGAGACAAGTTGGTAATAAGTCGATGGCTGAGTATGAAGCTAGTCTTGGGAGAGAGACAAGCACGAACTATCCGTTGGTTAACTTTCTGATGGCGTCGGATGCTGATTTCTTTGTCGGAGCATTGGGTTCCACTTGGTGTTTCCTTATTGATGGTATGAGGAATACTGGTGGGAAAGTTATGTCTGGTTATCTCAGTGTCAATAAAGACAGATTCTGGTAACTTTACTACAGAACAAAGACTCCTCGTCTCATCAGTTGTAAAAAGAGACTTACAGTATATAAAGAAAGGTTTACTACCGTTTGGTTAATAAAATGTTCAGAGCTTAACCAACTAAACCGGTATATAATCAGATTCATAGCTATTGACTGAAGGGACATGAACAATTCTGAACAACAAAAGATGGTGAAGTGTTATAGCTACAAAAAGTACAAACAGATAGACTCAAGGACAGAACATAAACACAGAAAATGCAATTATTGTAACATACAATCGGCCTAGCCGATTATAAATAAATAAACTCTTGTGTTTGGTTTCAAACCTGGAAAGCTGATAAGATACCTCACCAAGATGACCTAATAACGAATGTAGAAGCAGATGACACTTGTCTTTCCCTTTCATTACTCCAGAAGTTCTAATGATTTTGTATTTCTGTTCTGTGATAATGGAACCCCCTGCATAATCAACCAATACGATGAAATAACAGCGATTGTAAGTTGTAACATTACAAGATTTTTTTCAGCATCTAAGTTTTTTTTTCCTTTTCCTATAAATCCCAGGGTTTTATTTTTTGTTGCTACTAGACAATACGAATTAATATTCAGGAATAATTGGTCAGATCATCTTCACACTTTAATAACGAGGAGGGTGAATCCAGGAAATCTTACATTGATGAACTCAGAAGGGAGCCTCGAGTGACTCATCCCAAACCTCGGCACTTCCATTGGATGCATCTTCGACATCTTCTTCCATTGAAAGCCTTATATATTCTCTATGTGCGAAACGGTCCCACTCTGTCAATGTAGGGTTCTCACGCTCCTGTTTCAGTTTGATCATTTTGAAATGTTAAGAAAAGGCCTGTTATTGTCAAGCACCATCAAAGCTAAATATCAGATGAGAAGTACCTGGCGAATCAGGAACGGATCCCGTGTTTCAAATGCCATAAATTTGTTAAGGTTGAAAAGGATATTGAAAACGTTTCCAGAGAGTTTGGAGCCCTTCAGGTCATGCAGGGTTATATAGCTTTCATTCTGTGGAAGACAAAAAGAAACACTTACACATCAATTGTACTTTAAAAAAGAAGAGTTTGAGCATATGAAAACAATAATAACATGAGACATTGCTGAACCTCTGGTCCGATCATATCAATTATCTGACATAAGATATCCTCAAAAAGAACAGCCTCTTGCGCCATGCACTCCATTCGGTGCAACTGCTCCTCATAAAAAAATTGCATCTCATTTCGCGTAATAATCCCATTTGCATCCATGTCTATGCACTTAAACCTAGTGTAATATATAGTGTCAGAAAAAATCCTCAAAATGCCAACTGTATGTCACCTTTGCATCCTTACATCATAGACTTACCAATATTCTAGGCTAGGCTCTGACGATTTATGTTCTTCAGCAAGAATGAAATACACAAAATCCTCATACCCCATTTTCCCTTCAACTTTGCTAGTGAACTTCCTAGCGACCTGAGTAGAAATTAATGTACCATGATGATAGTCATCTTAAAAGAACTAATAACTTCGGAAAAGCAGGACAGAATTCATAGGAAAGCATGCATTAAATATTAGGCTAATAGATCAAGACTTCTTAAACAAAACCTGGGAGAATATTCTGTCAACTATCCGAAAAGTAAGAGCATGGTTTCCATATTTCATAAGGTTTTCTTTGTCAATCAGGAAATCGTGATCTGTATCCAGCTCCCAGAACTTGCAGTATATGACATAGATATCCAGCTCCCAGAACTTGCAGTATATGACATAGAAATGCTCATATGAGAAGTACCTAGTAGCCAGAGTAAATAGAAAAGTGTTGATGGCAAAAGAAGTGAGACAAAACTATAATTTGCAGATCAACGTAACTTAAAATCTGTTTCAATATTTACAACAACAGAAGGAATTCGTTTGTCAGTAGACTCAGTACCTTAATACTTTGTTGATATCTTCTTCTTCGTCAGCATGAAGCATAGCATCAACTAAGTTTCCTCGTTTAAGCTCCTTAAATGTAATTCGACCATTTCCAGATCTATTTATGTAGTAAAATATTCTGTAGGTAACAGTTTCAGCTGGCCCATAAAAAACAAACAAACTGAATCAGAAAACTGCATTCTTGAAAAGACCACATCGATTGCCACAGTCTTCAACAGCAGCAGCAAATGAACAAGAATGTGGACTCCATGTAGATACGAACTAAGCGTTCACGCATTCTAATGAATAACTAATACATGATCCACAATTTAGGTTAATAGGTCAGAGATACTAGCAGATCTAGCCAAACTATATTCCTTCACAACAGCCTTATTTAGAGGAAAAAAAACTACAGGAGTCATAAACCTATTGGAGACAACAAAAATGATCATCTTTTAGATGGAAGATTATCCATGTCATGCTTGCCAGCAATATGGAATTGAAAGTTACTAGAAGACGCCTAACACAACAAATAAATCTTAGTACAGAAACTAAATATGCAAACTTGTCAGTGTCCTACACACTAATGCCACATTATCTGGATGCGTCAATTATGAAAACTATCTTAGGTATCTAGTAATGATATTAATGGGAGTAACCACTCACCAGTTCAAGATACGACTTTGTATGCACACAATCGACTCATCTTCTAAACTAACACAATAGCTATTAGCTACCATTTACAAAAATAAACGGCCGACCAGACTGCAGTTCAATATCCAGAAAACTGAACAGCAAAATTCAAGGAATACCCAGGGGGGACAGCCAATATGAGATGATATAGAAAACTGAATAAGAAGTAGTTTAAAAGTTGAGACTTACCATATCTTTCTTGAAATTCAGGTGTGCCTTGCAAAAACTCTAGCCCAGGATGCGTAGCCAAAAGTTCTTTAAGAAGTGGCTTGAAATCATCCTGCGAAGAGAATAGAAAGGAGGAGGTTGGAGAAAGAAATTCACTACAATTGCTGAATAAGCCAATCAAATTAAAATTACCTTCACAAGGAAATTCTGATTTTTCTGCTTTAATATTTTAAATATTTGGGTCGTTGTATCCATTATCAACATGTTTCCGTTTATCCAATAATCAATAAATGCTTCTCTGCATAAAGAGAAAAAGTGAAATCAAACTAAGAAAGATTGCTATAATGGGTTTTCCATTATTGTGATCACCAAACTCATGAAAAAGCAAGTGTAAAATGGGAAGCATGCTCAAAGCATACTACAAACTATGCACATATCAGATTCCATCATAAAAAGAGCATAGAAGCACACACCTAGTAACAAAACCTGTATTATTGACATCGATCTTCCTGAAAAGTGATGTGGAGAAGAAAGATGGGAGCTTGCAGATTTCTCTGGTGACTAGCTTGAATTCTGATTATCGAAAAAAAAGATGGCATTACGTACAAATGCCAATATAAATATATTAAGACAAGTTACGACTTCTTACCTTGTATTTGCAGTCCGTCCATGTGGCCGTAGAAAAAGTGGTTGACTCTAAACATACACTGCTCCTTTAATTCACTTGGGGGTGGGCGGCCATTTTGGAAATAAAACTACAACCATTTAAACATCAATCGTATACAGAATCCATTAGAGCATACCAAAAAAAGAATGCAATTATTAGAATTCAGTGGCAGTTCAGAACCTGAGGTATCAACTCTTTGACAGGCTCGTTGAGTACTTTCAGCGGCGAACCTAGATTAGAAAGAGCCCGCTGTTTCATTGTACGTGGTGAACCAGAACTCCTTGGTGAACCACAACTCCTTGGTGAAAGTGGAGGAGCACTTCCCGCCGGAAACATGGATGGTAATGAATTGCTGGAGCCAGGGCTTGAACCAGATGCACTTCCCTTCCCGCCGGAAACATGGATGGTAATGAATTGCTGGAGCCAGGGCTTGAACCAGATGCACTTCCAGGAACATTCAAAGGAGCTCCAGCCATTGCATCATGAAGCAATGATGTAACCTATAAAAAAGATTAGGCAGAGAGTATTTAAAAAATTTGCACTTCACATCACTGAATAACTGTTTACAGTAATAGACTAATAGTACATTCTGGGAGGATCATGACGCATGAAGAGCGAAACCTAACATTCTCATTGAGAGGATAAAACACAGTAAATTCAAGTGAAATCAGTAATCACACATCCTCAAATCTTTCATACTACCTATCCAGGCAATAATGGAACAGTAGCCACAGAGTAATTAAGATAGCAGATCCTAGTGCTCTATCATAACAACGAAAGACTATAGCTTTCGGTACAAAAGATTCCGTTTGTCACAATTACTAGGAGCCAAATAGAAAAGGCTTCCATAATCTGAAACAAATCAAAAGATTCCGTTTGTCACAATTACTAGGAGCCAAATAGAAAAGGCTTCCATAATCTGAAACAAATGAATCAAATATACCTGACGATGAGTTTCAGGGAGCGAAAGCCACTGGTCAAAGAGCTTCTGCGTGAATTCAGGTCTCGAATTAAGAACAAACGAAGACATCTCTTGTAGCTGCAACAAATCTGCATCCAGAGAAGCCATGTCTCCGGAAAGAACAGTATCCACCATACTCAATTTTCGCGTAATCTACCCAATCAATCGCATCAACACCGAAGAACTAACGAAGAGAGCGTGGATGAGGAATATTTATAGGGAGTAAAAAGAAATTAACCAAAAACGGATCAGGGGTAAGTGTGAAGAAGAAACCCTAAGATCTTTAAGAAACAGAAAGAATCTGAATCCAATTAATTTTTTCCCCGATTCAGAATTTAGGGGTGCGTGTTAAAGCGATTTGGGTATCTGAGAAAGTGTGGGAAAATGTATTACAT
>CM071720.1:5349649-5360470 GCA_036630335.1 Physaria fendleri | reverse complement strand
ATCCGATTTGGTTTCTTCTTTTCAGGTGTATCCAATTTGGCTGTGCCCTCACAAACTCTTCAAGCAGCCAATCAAAGGCCAGATCTACCCAGAACCAGGGTTTGAGTATGAAAACAGACAAGGAGATACAGAAGATGCTCAAATGTATACTGATGTTGGAGTCTATTATGCACCTGGCCCTGTCCTAAGAGGTGAAGAGTTTGATGGATCAGAAGCTGTGCGTAAGATGGAGAAATGGCTGATCGAGAACCATGGATTCCAGCCTCAGTATGCAGTGTCTGAGCTTGACGAGAAGAGCTTCTGGAGAATGTTTAATGGTGAATTGTATGAGGAGTGCCGCAGGAAGTATAAAGCTGTTGGAACGTTCATGAGTGTTTATTACAAGTCCAAGAAAGGTAGAAAGACTGAGAAAGAAGTTAGAGAAGCTGAACAAGCTCATCTCGAAACTGCTTATGCCGAGGCAGATTAAGTAATAAAACCCTGTTTGATGGAATAGCTTGGAAGTACTGCACTATTAGTTGGTACTGGTGTCTTTCATATGTGTCCTATGTTAAGTTTAGTATCTTGAAGACTATTCTTGTGGTTGTTGTTTTGCTTCTTGTTGTGGTTTGACTTGAGTTAAGGTTTGTTTGACATGAGTTAAGGTTTCTGTTTGGTACCATCTTTGCTCAGATTAGGCCACAATCTGAAACTACAAACAAGTTAGTCACAGAGTTTGGTTGATTCATGATGTGGTTATGTAAACTAGAAATACCAGGTTTCATGAACCATTCTGATGATATCCTTATTGTATATATGCAGTAACAGATGTAGGAGTTTACATATGTTGAAGGAGGAGCCCTTCCAAAATCAAATCATGGAGAGACAAAAGTGGGCTGAAAAAAGAAAACAAAAAACACAATTGAATAGAGTAAAAGTACCATTTCATGGCTCCTGTTTTTCAGGAGAACGCAGATACAAATATACAATGCCTTTGTCTCACAGAGCTATTTACTCATCTTCGAAACTCATAGAGTTGCAAGAAATGAATGGGTGGCATTTTAATTACGATCTGACCTCTGCTTCTCCCATTAAATTAATTCTTCCCTCAACAAAGAACTGATCAAAACAAGAGACTCTCATCACTGTGACTAGTCATTCTGCTCACTCAGAGATTTATCACCTTCTGTTACAGGACTTTGCTTCATCAAATCAATGTTTTTGGCATCTGCATCTCCTTGCGCCTTGGGATCACAATCTTCAACCTTTCTATGTACCAACATTGCCCCATCTTCTTCTTGTTTTACGTCTGGCAGCTTATCAACATCAACCCCTTCACCCTGTAGAGCTCGGATCAAATCATCAACACTGCTGTCAGTTTCGCTTATCAGCTTATCAACATCAACCCCTTCACCCTGTAGAGCTCGGATCAAATCATCAACACTGCTGTCAGTTTCTCTTTTCATTTGAACATCTGCAGATGATGTTGTATGATCCTCAGATTCCTTAGCCATATCAAAACGGGACGATGCTTGCAAGGGTGAACTGGATGGAACTAAAGATGTTGTTTCACCAAATCCTTTAGTTAGACCGGATGATGCTTGCAAGGGTGAATTGGATGGAGCTAAAGATGTTGTTTCACCCAATCCTTTAGTTAGACACACATATTTAAAAACGAGCTGCTTATAACTATTTAACAAGCCTTCAACATCTCCTATCCTCAGATCACCAGCACTAGCAAATATGTAAGGATACTCTTGAAAGATATTTCTTGCCTCGGTATCCTTCAGAAGTGTCGCACCCTTATTTTCCAGATCTGAAATGGATTCAGCTTTCTTCATTTGTGTTTCACTATTTGGATTCAGTATTTCATTGGTCCCAGAAAGACTATCAGACGATTTTGATTGGAAAAGAGTGTTTTCCCTCATTCAGTATTTCATTGGTCCCAGAAAGACTATCAGACGATTTTGATTGGAAAAGAGTGTTTTCCCTCTTGGGAGTCAATGTTAGAGTTTTCTGAAGAGTGGACTCATCACGAGGAGGCGGTGCAGTGCCATGACCAGTTTGATAAGACTGGCTACCAAGACCAGAAATTCGTGCCCTTGCAGATTCCATGTTCTTTTCATACTCATCTTCATCCATTGAAAGAGAATTTGCATCAATATTTGAGATGAAAGACTCTGCAGAGAGTATATTAGTGAAGAAGTAGGCAGCTTCACCAACAAGTTTAGATTCACGCCTATATCTTTGTATATAAGACAAGTTTGAGTGAAGTTGTGGCGGGTTAGCCTGGGAAAAGAAAGTATAGAATGAGCACTACAAACCATACATAAACATGTACAAAATAGCACATCAGAAACCAGTATGCATATAAGTGTTCAAATATTTTTCCCCATACCTTTATTGTAACATATATCAAAACAGGAAGAAATTCATCTGCTCCAGGTGCATTCCCATTTGAAGAAATTGAAGCATTTATTAGTAAGTTATTTATCACTTTGCAGCAGTTAAGGATACACACAAGCTTGTCACGAGGAGCTTTGTACATGTTTATCTTCTGGAGCTCTTTTTGAGCTAGCTGCGGCAAGGAGAGGAAACACCATAAGAAAGAAAACATTAACAAAAGCAGGAATCATGATTGTGAGATAGTTTTGACTAGATTGGTTTACCAGCCATGATGTTTCATTTTGAAAAGTTGGTTGTATATCCAGACTCTCAGGAGAAATAAATTGTTGAACCAATGACATCTTCTGAAAGAGTTTCTCATCAGCAATAACATCTTCAGTGTTTGAAGCAAATACCCGCGTAAATAGCTTTGTCATGACATACTTCTCTAGGCCCTGAACAGGAAGAAATTCATCTGCTCCAGGTGCATTCCCATTTGAAGAAATTGAAGCATTTATTAGTAAGTTATTTATCACTTTGCAGCAGTTAAGGATACACACAAGCTTGTCACGAGGAGCTTTGTACATGTTTATCTTCTGGAGCTCTTTTTGAGCTAGCTGCGGCAAGGAGAGGAAACACCATAAGAAAGAAAACATTAACAAAAGCAGGAATCATGATTGTGAGATAGTTTTGACTAGATTGGTTTACCAGCCATGATGTTTCATTTTGAAAAGTTGGTTGTATATCCAGACTCTCAGGAGAAATAAATTGTTGAACCAATGACATCTTCTGAAAGAGTTTCTCATCAGCAATAACATCTTCAGTGTTTGAAGCAAATACCCGCGTAAATAGCTTTGTCATGACATACTTCTCTAGGCCCTGTGAACCATAGCACTATCTTTTTCTGGGTCTGGTGCATTGTTCGAGAACGACACAATGAAACTGCAACGTAGACCGACCACATGAATTATGAAGCAAAAGGAAGGAGTAATGTAAACCAAAAATCATCATCAACCACACATTAGCAACCATATCTCTATGCTTGATAAATAAACCATTCCAACATAGCTTAAGTCTACTAAAATATCCAATTGCCTTCTCCAATAACATCAATTGAAGAAAAGATTAAAAAGATTTTTTAAAAAAAACTGCAGTGGAGTAAGATCTGAGCTATAAATATGGCAACCTTTGTTTCAATTTTCTAGTAAATCATCAAAACATCGCTATTCATCCCGCAAATTTACAAAGAAGGAAATCAAATCAATGGTCACATGGTATAATCAGAGTGAAAATAGATATAAAAACACAAAACACCATGCAAATCTACTTAAGCTAAGAGAAAGATGGTAAATAGAACGAAAAAAAATATTTGTCCGGATCTGATCGGGAAAGGGGGAGCGAGAAAAGACCTTTTGATGGATTTAACGAAATCGCCGGCGGAGGGTTTACGCATCCGCTCCAGAAAATCATGCAGTCCCACAAAGACGTCGGTGTTCTCCATCGGCCTCCGATGATTGACCAGCGAGAACAGTTGGAAAAGAAGAAGTTGAACTCCGTCTCGCTTGACTAACAAAACGACAGTCGTTTTATTCTTGTTGCTGACATGGTGCATCATCTGGTTCGGTTATAACCGGTTATTGGTCTTGGTTTTATTAAGTTCGTGAATCATCCGTGTTAACCGGTTTTTTGGCTTGGTTAGTCTACATGTTTATGGGCCTTTAGAGTTTTGGCCCATTATCAATTTTGTGACAAAACGACAACACTTTATCACGAAGCTGAACTTCCGAACCCAGCCAGTTTCAGAAGAACCTACAGACTTAGATCTCTCTCTCCGCTGTCGGAATTCTTTATCTCTCTCTAACCTTAACCCTATCTCGCTTCTAATTCTATCTCCTCTTTGCTCCGAACCTTGTTGAAATTTATCCATAAAGCTCGGGGAATGAATCAACTTGATTTTGTTCATCCCTGTTAAAAGGTTCGTGATGGCACTAGCTATATAAACCATCATTTTTCTTTATTAATGCACATATTTCATTGCGCTTAGTTACATGTGTTCATCTTATAGACGTTCGTGATAATTAATTTTTGTTCCTCAAGTCGAAAGATATTTAGAGAATCTATGTTTTGTCCTGAGTTAGTAGCATATTTTGCATTCATGATTTTTTTTTTTTTGGGTTTGGTTGTTATTAATGGTGCATTTATATTAAGCAGTGCTTATAGGTTGGATAGTGCAAGAGATGGACCCTGCAAAATGAGTTTGAATCAATGACATCAGTTTTGTTTTGTTGTTTGTAGTTTTTTTGGATTTTGAGAGAAGGGTCTTTGCGATGTACACGAGGGCAATAAAGAGGAATCAGAGATGGGATTTGGTATTGCAGCAAGGCAATTACTTAGTTAGGACAGTGATTCGTGATTCTAGGGTGTCCAGATCTTTTGGTATTGCAGCAAGGCAATTACTTAGTTAGGACAGTGATTCGTGATTCTAGGGTGTCCAGATCTTATGGATTCACAAATACATTAACAAATCATTTAACCAATAGTGCAAATTTGACAAGAAAGTCTCTCTTCAGCTCATTTTCTCTGCGTGGTGGTAGTTTCGCCTCGGGAAATTGTTTGAATGTTTTAAAGAATAGCCAGTTGCGTAGTTTTAGTTCTGAAGGTGATGGAAGGAATGCTAGTGAGGATAAACATATCTCTTTAAACAAAGAGAATGGCGTAGATGATGGAAAAACCGGGAAGGAGAAAAGTAATGGCGGTGTTGGGCATTTAGATTCTCATGCTCAACTTGGAGAACAGGAGCAGATAGAATGGCTCAATAATGAGAAGCTTGCCAGTGAATGTAAAAAGAAGGAGTCACCTCTCCTTAGTAGACAAGAAAGATTCAAAAATGAGTTCTTAAGGAGAGTCCAACCGTGGGAAAAAATACAGCTTTCATGGGAGACCTTCCCTTACTATATCCAGTAATGATTTATAACATGTTTCTTTCTCCAATTCTGCTTATGGATACTCATACTCCTGTTTCGCAGTGATCACACGAAAGATATTTTGGTGGAATGTGTTTCCTCACACACCAACCGTGGGAAAAAATACAGCTTTCATGGGAGACCTTCCCTTACTATATCCAGTAATGATTTATAACATGTTTCTTTCTCCAATTCTGCTTATGGATACTCATACTCCTGTTTCGCAGTGATCACACGAAAGATATTTTGGTGGAATGTGTTTCCTCACACATAAGACAAAAGAATGCTACTTCCACATATGGCGCCCGTTTAGATTCTTCAAGTGGAAGAATATTGCTTCAGAGTGTTCCAGGTTTATTATTAACCATAGAGAAAACCAAACCAGCATTTGATGTTGCTCTTCTATTAGCAAAGTATAATTATCTATGAAATATAAGATAGGCAGAAAGTAATTTGATTTTTGTTCAGGCACTGAGCTTTACCGAGAGAGGTTGGTACGAGCACTTGCTCGAGATGTACAAGTTTCCCTGTTGGTTCTTGACAGCAGTGTTCTTGCCCCATATGTGAGATTCTTATGAGTAATTTTCCTGTAACGTGCCACCATTTTTTTTTACACAGTTTTTAGTATGCATGTAATATTTTTCGATTCTGGATCAGGATTTTGCTGATGACTACAATGAAGATTCAGAATCTGATAGTGAGAACGCAGAAGCAGATGAAACCACGACAGAGTCTGAAGCTGAGGAAGAATCTGGTGCTCAAAATGAGGAGGACTCAGGAGCTAAAACAGATGGGAGTGAAAATGATGAAGCTTGCATCGAGGTTTCTGAGGAAGCTATCAAGAAAATTGTGCCAAAACTTGAGGAGTTCGAAAAGGTGTGAGCTTTAAACTGAGATTCTGAAAAATTAGTCTATACTGATTGTTCTTTTCCTAATTTTATGTTTGCTCTTATATTTATCTTTCTGTTTGGCTTATCAGTTTTTACCATGCCAACCGTTTGAGTGCTGTTTCTTAATTCTATATGATGACTCTTTACATTGTTCCCGACTTAAACTTATGTCAACGAGTTTCAGAATTTGCTGAATATTTGCGTCACTCCTCTAAATTTTGGCAGTTAGTGGCAGAAGAACTCCAAGTTTCTGGTGAAGCATGCGAAACGGCAGCTGTTGAACATTCTGATAAAGCCAGGAGACCAGCAAAGAAAGGTAACTATCAGTATCAAGGCTCTAGAAAGCATCTTTGTTATTGTAAGTGCTAGGTATACTTGAATGTATCAATTTGCTAAACGAATTTGGTGTAGTAACCTTTTGTACTATCTAGTGATACTTTCTTAGTGTTGTCATTCTCTCTTAGCCTTTCACTCTTTCCTCGTTTATATGTCAGATTGCTAATTTCTCTTTCTGCTGTCAAGTTTTCAATCTCTCCTCATTTATAGTTGTCTTTACATTGTTTGCAGGAGATCGAGTAAAGTATGTTGGGCCTTCTAAGAAGGGTGATGCAAAGCACAGGTAGTGTACTTTTGTATATATATTCTCTAGTTGTTATGAATTAGAATGTTCCAAACATATTATAGTAAAGAGTTCACTGAAAAGCTCTTAGGTTTGTAGCAAGGGGGCAGCATGCTAAATAATGTGCATAAAGAATGGTAGATGCAGCATGTTTTCGTCTCTAATTAAAATATATATGCCTGCAGACCATTATCTAGTGGACAACGTGGAGAGGTCTATGAAGTGAATGGGAACCGTGTTGCAGTTATATTTGACAATGGAGATGTTGCATCATCAGAGGAAAGTGAGAAGAAACCCACAGATAATTCCGACAAGCTACATGTGCACTGGATAGATGGTATGTTTATTTCATACAAGATGTGATTACTGTATATTTGAAGTATTACCCTGTATGTAGACAGTTAATGTCATACACAATTGTATATAACCTATATATTGCCTGTGCAGTTGGAGACCTAAAGCATGATTTGGATATGCAGGCAGAAGATGGCTACATTGCCATGGAGGCTTTAAATGAGGTATGTTAAGAAGCTACGTTATGTTTTAAAGCTCAGCTCAGCTGTAGACTCAGACATTTATTTTTGCCAGTGTGAGGTTTTTGTAGTGTCATTTGCACTAGTGATTAGTGTATCCAGATTCTTCACTCCCAATTTATTTCATTCTTTTCCTGTGTTTGTAGGTTTTGCAATCCACGCAACCACTTATTGTCTATTTTCCAGATTCGTCCCAGTGGTTGTCTAGAGCTGTACCTAAGTCAAAACGAAATGAGTTTGTAGATAAACTTCAGGAAATGTTTGATAAAGTGTTAGGTCCTGTTGTATTGATCTGCGGACAGAACAAGAGTGAAACAGGCTCAAAGGAGAGAGAGAAATTCGTAAGTGTTTCTAACATATAGTTGTTTATAGACTGTTCTTGTGTTAATAATCAGTGAATAAATCGTTTACTTACTTTTGCTTGATCTTTTTTTCGTTTGTAACAGACAATGATACTCCCAAACTTTGGTCGCCTTGCGAAACTGGTATGTTAGCTAAACATATCTGTATCTTTGAAAATAGAAACATAGTACTATCTGCTGTGGCAATTTGAAAAAATGTGTCTTATATGCTACTAATGTCACTATCAAGTTCAACATCTTGTCCTAACTTTGATCAGTCGGGTTTTGATGCTTTTATTAGCTTTGCATGTGCAAGAATCTGAATGTGGACTTACATGCTTCGCTTTACCTTGACATTACAACACTCACATTTGTTGGTCTGTCTTTGGCAAATCCCAACCCATGCACTCCTAAACTGATGCATTCGTGTCTTGCAGCCCCTTCCACTGAAGCGTCTCACTGAGGGACTCACGGGAAGGAAAAGATCAGAGGATAACTTCTGTAGGTGCTCGAGGAGAACGAATTATTATGCACAGACTTGTACCAAGTGAATACCGATGGCCTGATATTGACAAAACAAAGTGTGTAACTCCTATGAAATACCTGGATTCTTATGTATGGGTTATGTCTTAGCAGTGTTGTGTATTGATATCAAACTAGCCTTTACAATATGTTATGTATGCCATTTGTTGCCATAATAGCAAGAATCTGATTATTAGATCTTCCCTTGCACGCATATGTTTAGATCTTTCACATTCCTCTTGATTTGATTGACCTTTTTTGAATCATAATAATTTTAGATTAACTGAAACAGGATGCAGTTCCATGTGATTGACTTGATTTTGATGCAATTTTTTTGAATCATAATAATTTTAGATTAACTGAAACAGGATGCAGTTCCATGTGATTGACTTGATTTTGATGCAATCATTTAGTTTAAGTGTTGCTTTCTGTAATGAAATCCCACTTATTTACGTTGTGACCAAGACAGCTGAGAAACTTGTTTGTTTTGGTTTGCAGGAGCGGAGAAAGTTATTGGCTGGGCAAGAAACCACTATTTATCTTCTTGTCCTAGTCCATCGGTTAAAGAAGGCCGCCTGATTCTGCCTCGTGAAAGGTACTGGCATGGTTGTTGATTGATATTTGGGGTCTATGATTTATCCTTTATTTTATTTTATCTTACTATTGCCTTCATCTTTTGAAGCATTGAGATTTCAGTTAAAAGGTTAAAGGCACAAGAAGATATATCTCGGAAGCCCTCACATAACTGGAAGGTTTAGTTTTTCCCTCTCAGTAGTGTAGCAACTAGCAAATGGATTTTGAATACTCTTGAGTAATAATGATGTTAATAGAGAAATTTGTTTCTGCAGAATATTGCAAAGGATGAGTATGAATCTTGAGTAATAATGATGTTAATAGAGAAATTTGTTTCTGCAGAATATTGCAAAGGATGAGTATGAAACCAATTTTGTCTCAGCTGTGGTTCCTCCTGGAGAAATCGGGGTCAAGTTTGACGATATTGGTGCTCTTGAGCATGTGAAGAAGGCACTAAATGAGTTGGTTATTCTTCCTATGAGAAGGCCAGAGCTTTTCACCCGTGGAAATCTCTTGAGGGTATTACATTCTGTTATATATACATGTCATATTTCTTGCATGTGGTTTTCTTGATGGTGTGAGTCTTTTTGGTGTTCCAGCCGTGTAAAGGCATATTGCTTTTTGGTCCTCCTGGTACGGGTAAAACGCTACTTGCCAAGGCGCTTGCAACAGAAGCTGGGGCAAACTTCATTAGCATAACTGGCTCAACACTTACTTCAAAGGTACATGAAACCTTAAATTATGCTCTATGGCACTGTTACATCCCTTTGATTGGTTCTGACTTGAGTCAAACCTTGTTCATTATTTGGCAGTGGTTTGGAGATGCAGAGAAGCTCACAAAAGCTTTATTCTCTTTTGCAAGCAAATTAGCACCTGTTATTATATTTGTCGATGAGGTAAGAAATTGTGTGGCTCTTTTTGATTTCGGTTATTGCTTTTGATGAGGAATACTTTTGTGATGTTAAAAAATGTGTTCCTCGAGGATTGTCTGTAATTTCTTTTGTTGTTGGATAGGTTGACAGTTTGTTAGGCGCTCGTGGTGGTGCTTTTGAGCACGAAGCAACCCGAAGAATGAGAAATGAGTTTATGGCAGCTTGGGATGGACTTAGATCAAAAGATAGCCAAAGGATTCTCATTCTCGGTGCTACCAATCGACCTTTTGATCTCGATGATGCTGTCATTCGTCGGCTACCAAGACGGTATAACCCTGACTTTAGGCCTTCTGAATAATTTTCTTGGTATTAACGAGTTTTTTCCCCTGTTGGCTTCGGTTTATAGGATATATGTCGATTTACCAGATGCGGAAAACCGTTTGAAGATTTTGAAGATCTTTCTAACTCCAGAAAATCTTGAAACTGGTTTCGAGTTTGAAAAACTTGCAAAGGAAACCGAAGGATATTCAGGAAGTGATCTAAAGGTTCTGTCTATGCCGGTTTGAAAAACTTGCAAAGGAAACCGAAGGATATTCAGGAAGTGATCTAAAGGTTCTGTCTATGCCGGGTTTAATCATTGAAGTATGATTAACTTGTATATCGTTTCTAAGTCGTTTTTTGTTTTTTTACGTTTCAGAATCTATGCATAGCTGCTGCATATAGACCAGTTCAAGAATTGTTACATGAAGAAAACAAGGTAAGTTTGGTTTCAATGTTGTTGTGAGAATGAATTTTGTAATGACTCTGATGCTTTTTGGCTATGTTTGAATCCTAGTCACAGGGGTCAGTAGTGAATACAGCTCCTGAGCTACGGCCTTTGAGTTTGGATGATTTTATTCAATCTAAAGCTAAGGTATTGGATCCAATTAAAAATCATATTTGTGTTTTCTTTGTCAGAATATTGAATTTGCATCATCTTTAATGGAATTGCAGGTAAGTCCATCAGTGGCATATGATGCAACGACGATGAATGAATTAAGAAAATGGAATGAGCAGTATGGTGAAGGAGGAAGTAGAACTAAGTCTCCTTTTGGCTTCTAATACAGTTTTGTTATATTTAGTTTACTCAATAGCTTTATCTTAT
>CM071720.1:5285493-5302807 GCA_036630335.1 Physaria fendleri | reverse complement strand
ATTTTTTAAAGAAAATATTATATATTATTTATAAAATAAATGTAAAAAACAGGTTTTCAATTATTTAGATGTAAAATATATGTAGAATAAAATATATGTTAAAATAATAAATTTATAAGTTAAAGGAAAACATATTTCTTTGTTTTATTGCATAATTTTTTTTTAAAAAAATATACATTTAAAATAGAAAATATATTGAACAGGGTCTCAAAATAATTTTTTGAATAGGGCCTCGGAAACTTCCGGACCGATCCTGATCGGTTCAGAGATTTTTGCATGCCGGAGAAGGAAAGGTTTTGTGGTGCTGCATAATGTATCATCGAAGCTGTTTCCGAAAGAGTTAAACCTGCGGTTTGCAATCAAGTTTTAAATATTCATCATTAACATAGATTGTTCAGATGCATGTACCGATATCCCCATGAACCATAAATGTCAAATTTTGTCACATGTGGGAATATTAAAACCACTTATCTGTTAATAAAATGGTTTACTTCAATAAACAATACTCTTTGTTTCGAAGTTTCTCTACAACAACGAAAAAGCATAACAGTCATTTTTTGAAGTTTTTGGAATTAGTGTGGCCATTATCACGCAAATAGAATTTGTTGCCATTAATATAAAAAACCGATTATGAACAATCTCTACGATTACAAACAATGTGATATATATATTAGCTTCAATTCAATATTTAGATGTTTGACTAGTTTCATTACTAAAAATCTAGTTAATTTGATATTTTTGATTCTAATATGTTCGACCGCTTTAATTATTGGATGAAAATTCTACAGCCCCACAGTTTGATTCAATTCCCACGGTTTTTAGATCTCGGTCTGGATTCGCCCAAAAAAAACTTTAATGGTCTGTAACTCCTCAGTTTTAAAAATAATGGTCTTCGTCCCCATGAAGTGTTTAGTGAATTTAGATAATGTTTAAAATTTAGTTTTGATTTTATCTAGAATTAATCCGGTTATGATTAAACCAAATCGATTTAATTTTGTTAAAGGCTTAAATGATTTTGTTTTTACAATTTTCCTATTAAAATTATTTAATCATTTAAATCGTGATTTATAGTCGATGAATTCTTTTCCCAACTAACTCAATGTATTCAAATTTAGATTATTTATTTTGGCCACAACCGGAGGGACATACAAGTAATGCTTATCCGTGGTTATTATAGTACAACTGGAAATCACGGAATGATAAGGCATTTTCGAATATAGATTGGGAACCCAGGGTTATAGTAAAAATAGCAGAACTTGAAGCCAAGACATGAGAATTAGCTCAAAATGAACAATCTGATCCGACCCAATTAGGAACTCAATCAACAGAGTTACCGTTGGTTTCACATGCTATTAAATGTTTTGTGGATGGTTCATGGAAAGAACCAGACTCGTTGATGGGTCTGGGATGGATTAGTTTTATCGGAACGACAGAAGAAAAGATTATAGGTACAAGAGCTATCTGGCGCAGTGAATCTCCTCTTCATGCAGAAATTGAATCACTCCTGTGGGCAATGGAATTGATGGCTTCCAAGAAAAATGCCTCAGTTGGTTTCTATTCGGATAGTATGGAGGTTGTGAAGATGGTGTCAAATTCAGAGGAATGGCCTACTTTCTCGCTTTATCTGCACGAAATAGAACATTTAAGAGTAATTATTACTGACTTTTCAATTTCCCTACTTTCTCGCTTTATCTGCACGAAATAGAACATTTAAGAGTAATTATTACTGACTTTTCAATTTCTTATGTACCACGCTTTTTAAATTTAGAAGCGGATTCTCTAACTCGTGGAGCTCGAATGTTCTCAGGTACCGCTCGTTATGTAAACTCTATACCTCCAACCTGGATGACCAGGCTGGATTAATTTTCTTATATTTTCTGTTGACAAAAAAAAAATCAAAATAGTTATTACAAGATTGAGTCATTTATCAAACCCCTTTGTTTCTCCACCTAAATGATGCATTTGAATGGAATTGATTATTGATGTTTGTTTAGTAACAAATAGGATCATTTGAATGATTTTTTGAGATGAATTTTTTAAATGAACATTTGAATAGATATATAAAATGAACAAACAAATAAAGAGATATAGAGAAAGAATTACGGTTTAGAATTTAACTCGTGGAGCTCGAATGTTCTCAGGTACCGCTCGTTATGTAAACTTTATACCTCCAACATGGATGACCAGACTTGGCTAATTTTATTATATTTTCTATTATATTTTCTGTTGAAAAAAAAAATTCAAAATAGTTATTAAAAGATTGAGTCATTTATCAAGTTTGATTCCTTTTGTTCCTCCACCTAAATGATGCATTTGAATGGAATTGATTATTGATGTTTGTTTAGTAACAAATATGAATCATTTGAATGTTTTTTTGAGATGGATTTTTTAAATAAACATTTGAATAGATATATAAAATGTACAAACATTTGAATGTTTTTTTGAGATGGATTTTTTAAATAAACATTTGAATAGATATATAAAATGTACAAAAAAATAAAGAGAGTTTCGAGTTTTTACCGGGAATTTTAGGTTCTCTAATTTTTTGCTGTAAAATTACAGCTCCATAGTTTTTGCGTAAAAATTACGATTCAGTAATTATTGATGGGAAAATTGCGGTTTATAGCTTTTGCGGAAAAATTACAGTTCCGTAGTTTTTGGTGGGAAAATTACGGTTCCGTAGTTTTTGGCGGGAAAATTACGGTTCAGTATTTTTTTGCAGAAAAATTACGGTTCCATAGTTTTTGGCGGGAAAATTACGGTTCCGTAGTTTTTGGCGGGAAAATTACGGTTCAGTAGTTTTTGCAGAAAAATTACGGTTAAAATTACGGTTCCATAGTTTTTGGCGGGAAAATTACGGTTCCGTAGTTTTTGGCGGGAAAATTACGGTTCAGTAGTTTTTGCAGAAAAATTACGGTTTTTTGCAGAAAAATTACGGTTCCATAGTTTTTGGCGGGAAAATTACGGTTCCGTAGTTTTTGGCGGGAAAATTACGGTTCAGTAGTTTTTGCAGAAAAATTACGGTTCCATAGTTTTTGGCGGGAAAATTACGGTTTTGTAATTTCTGTTGAGAGAATTATGGGTCTGTAGGTTAGTTTTTGGCGGGAAAATTACGGTTTTGTAATTTCTGTTGAGAGAATTATGGGTCTGTAGGTTTTGACGGAAAAATTATGGTTTGGGATTTTGGCTAGAAAATCCAGGTTACGTGACTGTTGGAGGAAAAATCCAAGTTCCTTGTTTTTTTTTTTGGGAATATCACAATTTCGTTTTTTTAGGAAAATCGAGTTTCTATTTTTTTTTACAGGAAAAATATTTTGAACGATAAGATATTTATACATTTTTGGCAGAAAATATATGTTTTTGTTTTGCCGAAAATTATATTTCATTTTTTTTACGGAAATTTGTGTTTTTGTATTTTTTCGGAAAAATGTGTTTCGTTGACGAAAATTTATATTTTAGGATTTAAAATATTATATATATTTATTTTGATTTTTAAAATAATTAAAATTGATCATTTCCATCCAAATCATCTAAGTTGTATATATATTTATTTTGATTTTTAAAATAATTAAAATTGATCATTTCCATCCAAATCATCTAAGTTGATCATCCAAATGAATTTTAAAATTTATCCTAAATTTCAACTTTTATTCAAATGATTCATTAAGATGATTTGTTCAAATGACTAATATTTGTTATTAAATAAACAAATATGATTATTTAGATAACCATTTGAATGGATATTAGAAAACACAGAATGGAGAAACAAACATGGTCATTGTGCTTTAGGCCATGGAAAACACAGAATGGAGAAACAAACATGGTCATTGTGCTTTAGGCCATGCTTGTTTGTCCATTTCAAATATCCATCCACATAATTCATTTGAATGGATCATTCAAATAGTTCATCTAAATGGTTATGTTTTGTTTGTTTAGTAACAAATATGAATCATCTGAATGGCTCATTCGAATGATTCATTTGAATGAGTTTCAAAATTTATACAAAATTTTGAAGTTCATTTGGATGATCCAAATTAGATAATTTGGATGGAGATGAAGATAATATATTTTTTTAATAATTTTTTTAAAAAAATTAAATAAATATATAAAATAGAAACTAAAAAAAAAAAATTAAAAATACAGTTTTCCGTCAAAAAGACGAAAAAATATTTTCCCGCCAAATCATGGTAACACAAATAATATAACGTATTTTTTGCCAAAAATTATGGAATCGTAATTTTTCCGCCAAAATTACGGAATCACATTTTTTTGCAATAAATTACGGAATCGCAATTTTCACGCCATAAATTACAAATCCCAAATTTTTCTATTTTTTGCAATAAATTACGGAATCGCAATTTTCACGCCATAAATTACAAATCCCAAATTTTTCTATTTTTGCAATAAATTACGGAATCGCAATTTTCACGCCATAAATTACAAATCCCAAATTTTTCTACCAAAAATTACAGAACCACAATTTCTTCATTTTGTACGGAAAATCGTATATCTACATTTTTTTGCAGAAAAACATGCTTCCGCGATTTTACTGGAAAGACATGTTTCCACATTTTTATCGAATACCATGTTTCCGTATTTTTGACAGAAACACGTATTGTCTACATTTTTGACGAAAACATATGTTTCTATATTTTTGGCGAAAATATTCTACATTTTTGACGAAAACATATGTTTCTATATTTTTGGCGAAAATATGTTTCTACATTTGGACAGAAAAAATATATTTATGCATTTTTAAAGGAAAATATATTTATACATTTTTGCGGAAAAATGTATATATGTGTATTTGTTAGAAAAGCATTTTGAAAAAATTTGCTGAAATATTTTTTGCTTAAAATTTGAAAATCATTCAAAAAAGTCATCTGAATAAATCGTTAAAATAATTTATATTTATTACTAAACAAATATCAATAATCATCTACATTCAAATAAACCATTCAAAGAATTCATATTTGTTACTAAACAAATATCAACAATCATCGAGCTGATTTGACTAGAGAAACAGGCCATGTTTGTTCCCTCCATTTGATATCTCCATCCAAATGATCTATTTAGATGAACCATTCAAATGGTTCATTTAAATGACTATGTTTTTTTATTTAGTAAAAAATTTAATCATTTGAATGACTCATTGAGATGAACCATTTGAATGAACTTTGAAATTTTGGCTAAATTTTGAGATTCATTTAGATGATTCAAATTGGACCATTTGGATGGAGATGGTTTTAATTTATTTAAAAAATTAAATAAATATATAAAATAGAAAGTAACTTTTTAATCCGTAGTTTTTCTGTAAAAAAAAAACAGAAACTCAATTTTCCTCGAAAAAAAGAAATTGTGATATTTCTGTCAAAATACGGAACTGAGATTTTCTCGTTTCTCGTAATTTTCACGCCAAAAACTACGAAATCGTAATTTTCACGCCAAGAACTACGAAATCTTAATTTTCCCGCCAAAACTTACAGAACCGTAATTTTCCGCCAAAACTCCGCCAAAACCTACAGAACCGTAATTTCTCGTAATTTTCCCGCCAAAAACTACGAAACCATAATTTTTTTGGCCAAAACCTATGAAACCGTAATTTTCCTGCCAAAAACTACAGAACCGAAATTTTACCGTTAAAAATTACGGAAACGCAATTTTCCCGCCAAAAATTACGTTTTCCCACCAAAAATATATAACCATAATTTTCTGCCAAAATATAGTAAACCGCGATTTTGATGCCAAAAAATAGTGAAACCCGATTTTCCCGCAAAAAATATACTGAGTCACAAAATTTCCGCCAAAAAATGTTGAACCATTAACTATTTTTTAAAAATTATAATTAATATTTTTTGTAGGTTAATTTTTAATTACTAAAAGGTACATATGTTATTTATTATTTTCAATAAATCATCTCTATCCAAATGATCCAATCTAGATCATATAAATGGATTTCAAAATTTAGCATAAATTTTGTACTCATTCAAATGAATCATCTCAATGAATCATTCAAATTATTGATTTTTGTTAGTAAACAAACACCATTCATCACCTCCATTCAAATGGATCATGCAAATGATTAATTTTTGTTACTAAACAAACATCATTCATCATCTCCATTATTTTTGTTACTAAACAAACATCATTCATCATCTCCATTCAAATAAATCATTAGGATGGAGAAACAAACGGGGTCTTACTACAAAGCTTTCTAATCTCAGTTATTTAGTAATCAAAATAGCTAGCTGATTTGTCACCGCCGGAATTAGTCTACCAATAATATTTTCAAAGATAATATTATACATTTAATTATTGAAATATGTCATAGAACTATTATTTCATTAATTTTAAACTAAATAAAACAATCAATAATTTTCAAAATATTATGAAAAATATTAATTATATTTCACATTCAATATTGAAAAAAACTTAACAACCTTAGTATTGTATAGTTTTGGGCGTTTGTTTGTTTGCATTTCGGTTTTTATTTTTTTTCGGTTCCTAAAAAACAAGTAACTATTTAAATTTTTACTAAGTTTTTGTTTCATGCAATTTCATCAATATAGTTACTAAAAAATTAGGATCTAATTTGGAATTAATACCAAAAACGTTTCATTTGATTTGGAATTAATAAGTATAACTATTCATTTCAACAAGACTATACAAAAAAATTTAAAATTGCTAGCTTGATTATTTTGTAACCAATTATGGAATGATATGCCGAATTCTCGTAAAATTTCCAAGTGTTCAAAAAAAAACAAAAGAAATAAGACATAGACAATCCATCGATAAAACTAAGAATATTACCGAAATTAACACTAGAAGTGAAGCACGAAAAGTATCTCATTGATGTAAAGGACCACAAAAAAAATGGTTTCTATGTCTTCATTCATTCAGAAAATATTGATCACGAGATTCTAGAAGAGAAGTATAATTAATTAGCAGTTAATTCTTGATTTAATTTATCACCTTAGTATTGTATAGTTTTGGGCGTTTGTTTGTTTACAATTTTTCAGCTAATTTATCTTAAAAAATCAGATCATTAGAGAATATCAGTCTTCCGATCTTGAATATAGATCTTGTGTACAAATTTCGTACAACATATTCAACTCCAACCATTTCTTTTTTCTCAGATAAAAAAATGCAGTTAACTTTTTATTTAAAATAAACAAAAAAAAAATCAGTACATCTTTTTACATATCATAATTATTTCTTTACCTAAAAAAATGAAAATATTTATATTCAATATTCAAGAAATAATTCAAATTGGGAAATAAATTAAAAAAAATTGAAATTGAAAACAACATGTCAAGACGGCTACTACAGTCACAATGTAAAGTACTGTGGTATATATATTACAAAAATTTGTATGATTCTATAGAGAAAAATAAATTCATTTTTCTTGTAACATCAACCAAACTCTCATTTAAAAAAAACTGATAATTATTACTAATATATATACAAGGTTGATTGATTAAATATTTACAAAACTGATAATTATTACTAATATATATACAAGGTTGATGATTAAATATTTACAAGTATAATCCCAATACCTAACGTCTAATGTGTTGGGCCGAACAAAAGCCCAATTGATATTTGTTGCCTGATAATCAATTTGACTGTGTCTTCAATTCGAACAACCGACAACAATTGAATTGAAAACTCTGACCTACATATCCGGAGTATTCTTGTTTTTCTGAGTTCTGTTTATGTCTTAATGTAAGATCTTCTTCTATGGAATAAGTGAGATTGTGTTTTTTCCTTTGATTAGTCGGAACCACTTCTTCATCTGTTGAAAGGAGAAGACTTTGAAGCTTCAATTTTGGGGAAGAGGCATATAAATGGGGAGGATTATGGAATGGGCTGCAAGATCTGATCATTTAAGAGGAATCCCTAGAAAAACTGTGATTACAGCTGTTAGTGCATTTGCAAGAACAGTAGCGAATCTTTGCAACAAAAGCTCAGTTCATAATTCAGATACTCTTATGAATCTTGTTCGGTTAAGACCACCTGGTGTTCCTCTCATCACTGTTAGTAATCACATGTCGACGTTAGTTAATATGATCTTTACTTGTTGTTATCTCTTTATGCTACTCACTTGTGTATTGATCTTGATGATGAATGTTAGGAAAGTGTATACCCATAACTAGAGGTGGTGGAATCTACCAAGAACACATGAATGAAGCTCTCGAGCGACTAAAAGATGGATCTTGGGTTGTTATCTTTAACATTTGATTAAACAGTGAGATCTTTTTGGGGTGTTGTTCTAACTTCTAAACTTTGGTCCTTAACTTTGACTAGTAGCTGCATACATTCCCGGAAGGCAAAGTGTTTCAAGAAGATGTTCCTATAAGACGGCTTAAATGGGGAACCGCTAGCCTCGTCGCTCGTTGTCCAGTTACTCCTATCGTCTTGCCAATAATTCACCGTGGTTTCGAGGAGGTAACTCGTCTAAGTCCCATCTAAGTCTGTTTAATTCGATACTTGTTTATGGCTACATGCCTGAAAAAACAGGAATAAGCTATGAACTATGCATCCATTAGGTATTGACCCGTATTGTTGTAATGACGTAGGTGATGCCGGAGAACTACTCTAATGGAAAAAGACCATTGATTCCGCTGTGCAATAAAAACCTTAAAGTTGTGGTTGGTGAACCAATTGAGTTTGATGTTCCTAGGATGGTTGAGACAGCTGTTTTGGCCTCACGCCATGTAATAACAGAACCTCTTCAAGAATCGAAATGGCCTGTCCTTGTTTTTGCTGGCCAAGAGCTTGAAGAAACTGCTCAGAGATGCCTCTACATAGCTATTTCCGAGAGGATTCAATCCTCCTTGGAAACCTTGAGACTCTTAGCTAAACGGTTGTGAAGTTCAAAATCAATTGAAATCAACCTAGAAATGAAAAGAATAAAGAAGCAGACTGACCAGAGAACAAGTCGCCGGTGTATTCGGAAACGTATCAAACGGGAATCATCGACACGGACAGCTTCAAATTTATCGTTAAGGAGAAGAATTCAGAGGAAATAGGGGAAAGAGATAAATTTGATTCCAAAATAAAATTTTGTTTTCGTGCCAAAAAGAAAAATAATAATAATAACCAAAAAATAAAATTTTGTTTTCAATATAAAAGGGTATTATGGGAAATGTATAATATCTAATGAATGAAAGGTTATATGGCAAATATGGAGGTTACTCGGCCAATTTTTCAATCAATAAAGCCATTTCAGCAACTCACTCCGGTTGTGACTTCATATCAGAATCCGGTTCACATTTTTTTCAATTATCGGTTTAGATCCGCGGTGGTAATGATCTAGCATTTAGCAAGTTTATTTAGTTTTCTGAAGCTAAGAAATATTCTCTACAAATTATAGAGTATGAAAGTCAAATAAATTGCATTTGAACCTAAACCGTTCTTAATATGTTACTCCAGTTTTATTTAGTATGAAAGTCAAATAAATTGCATTTGAACCTAAACCGTTCTTAATATGTTACTCCAGTTTTATTTCAATTGAAGATTGTTACAATATATATTCTTTATTTTGACAATAAACATTCATAGAACTTTAACTTTTCTTAGTGTATGAATGGGCAGCTTTGTTTCTCCGCAGTGTTGTCTTGACCGTCTCCGGTTTTGGTCTCTGATACAGGAGGTCCTTTGAGTAATCCCCCGAATAGCTCTCCTGGATCATAGTAAATCTCAATTTCCTCGACTCTAAGTGATTCATCAACCTTTAGTACACCTAGACCAATGAATTGAACCATTTGACCAGTAGGAGCATGACCTTTGAAAGTTCCTTCAAAGTAACCCCAGTGTCTAAACTTGAAGGCTATAACAGGTGGTCCTGAGTACACAGAGAGTATTTCCCAAGCAAACCCGCGTGGTAAAGCAGATCTAAAGGCGTCATGCGATGACTCGAAGGTCTCTTCTTCTGGCTTATAGTACTGAAACTCTTTAGGCAAAGAGTTCTTGAGCAAAGCATTGTAACTCCCGAGCTTAAGCGTCTCTTCAGCTGATAAACCTTCTCTCCCTAGTAAGTAAAAAACGCTTTAAACCTGTGTGTGGTAATTATACACTTTAAGATCATATGGATTGTAATTACCATTGACAAAGAGCTTAAATTTCTCAGGGTTTATTGTCCTAAAGTCCTGCAAATTGATCTTATGTGAGAACTCCATCTCCCATGTCTTGATAGCGTTTTGCACTACCTCTTCTAATGACCCTTTCGGCCACACCTGCCGTCAAAAGTAAATCAAATCAACGGCTCAGATTCACAGATTATAAACATAGCACATACAAACAGAAATTAATGGAAGGACCTTGGTCTGGCCTTCTTCAAAAAGCTGGTTCACAACAGTGAAATCTGGAGGGTGACCTTCCCTCCAACCAGCATGTCCATCAACTTGAATAAAAGATCTATACTTATCTCTCTCTTCTCTAGTAGCCATATTAGCTTTTGATGTAGAGAGGGTTAAGCTTGGTGTATCTTTTATAGTCACACAATACATGATGGGATAAGAATATGGTTTAATGTGGATTAGTGATAAATCCCATTTTCTTATCCACGTAAAGTTGACATTATGAAGTTGTTAATTGTCTCGATCACATTTCTAAATATCTTCATAACTATGTTGTAACCAATAACCTATAATTACGTCTTTGACTGTTCAAAAACTATTATGATATAATTTACTGTAGAAAAAAGTTATGCATGATTTGGACATGTACTTGGTGGTTTGTGTCAAGTCATAATCTAAAGCATATTGTTGTTAAAAAAACAAAGAAATGCTAGAGAAAAGACTAAAAGAGTTGGTTTTACTTACATGGGTTCTTTCTTCTTCGAAAAGCTTGTTCACGGTGTCAAAAATGGGAGGACCACCATGTCTCCACCGTATGTTTCCCGTTTTCTCATCGTTCAGGATTGATCTGTACTTGTCAGCGGCCAATGTCAGAGATGAAAGTCCATCCTCAGAAAAAGTCATTATTATGAGTTTTGCATAGAGAATACAAAAGATAAGATGGCAGAATCATTGCTTATATATAGTAACTAGTACCAATGTTACCTTACATGTGACGACGATGTCAGCAAAAAGACAGATGTCACTGTTTGGTCATTGATACCTTTACTAAGGAAGTACATACAGAAGTGTTATTTTTTTCTTTTCTGTTTTAGGAAAGTTAGGTTAATCTCACCAGGAAGAGCCTAATTTGTGTCCAGCTGCTAATGTGCATGTGCAAAATCAAGACTTGACTCCAAAACTCAAAGGTACTACTGTCCCTCTACTATTGGCTTATATAGGACAGCTTTAGTATTAATAACTGTAAACCTGTGGAGGATACTAATAAGAAAGATACTGTTGTATCAAGTTTAGTTGATTCCTATACAATCAAGAAAAGGAAAATCTCTAGCAGAAGAGTGACAATGGCCAATGGGTAAGATTTATTCTTACATCATAAGAGTATTTTGGTGTGTTAAGGGTAATAGCAATGGGATCAGCTCTGAAGCACATGAGCAGATATCCAAATCAAGTCTAATACATATATTTCGTTCTCCATGAACTATATATTACCACATTAGCTTAGCCTATAAACAAACTAGTAGTTTGATGATCTTCATAATAACTTGTGTGGAGTAGTCCCAGTTAATCTTCACATATTTCTACAAAAGAAAAAAGTTCAAATAACATATCACTACAAGAAAACATTACATGATACTAAGCGTCTGTGTATTATCAGACAAAGGAGCAAAAGAAACAAGTTTCATCAACATCAGCGCAAACAGAAGCAAAATAAAACGAAGGAAAGAAGAAAGATGCAGAGACAAGCAAGTACTATTCTCAGTCATACCTTAAAAGTCCAAAAGAAGTTGTGGAAGAATCCTCTCTAAATGAGTAGCTTCTATCTTGCTCATTCCCTCAGCTTCGGCGATTATAGCAGCTCGCTGCACAGCCTCTGCCATTGCCAATGAAAAATCTTTTAGTTACATATAACATGTGCTAAGGAGACAATTAAGTGGTTTCTCAACTCAAACGTAGATACATAACCTGAGACAAAACTCTTGAGAAGTTCACAGCTGAGCTTTAATGCATTTGCGTTTGCTACAAGAACCAATAACCATACAAAATATTCATGTCCCATCTCCTAATTTACATGAGAAAGTAAGCAACAGTGTATAAACAAACCAGAAGCAAGTCTGTTCTTCTTGGTTGTTCCTAGAGCAACCTACATTAAATGTAATGCATAAGTTTTAGCATCACACACAGATGATATCTTCGTCACTTTAATTGAAGACCACAGCTATTACAGAATCAACCTCATACAGCAGCATTTAACAAAGGAATTTACGTATAATGATTCTAATTTTGTGACATGAAACCTGCGATTTTAATAGAATTACCTCAGCTTCCGTAGCATCAATGGCATCGCTCCTCTCCCTTTCTGTATCGCAATAAAGGAAAGGAATAAAAAAAGTAGAAGATCAAAATAAGGAAATAAGTGACTCCGAGAAAACGTGGATGTGTACCGCGAAATCTTCGGGCCCAAATGTGCTTGAAAATGGCGTGAATGAGATCCTAATTCCATGAAAACAGAAACTAAGAAATGGAAACAAAAAATGGCGAAGGAGAAAGGAAAATGTAAGCAAAGATTACAGAATCGAATGTATGATTCGCGTCCATGACGTTTTGCGCATGTAAGTAAGCTTCCTGGTACAAAAACCAAAACGAAGTCGTTAAAAACTCAGAAAATCACTACCATAACATACAAAATAAGAAAAAATGATCCTACAATTGATAAAATCCACAAATGTAATATACCTTGAGATGTTTGATACAGCGATTTACAGTGAGGCGGCGACGGCGAGCTCCGACGGAGAATTGGATTGGAGGGAAAGGGAAATTGTAATTTTTAGGAAGACGAATGAAAGAATGAAGTCAAAAAAATCTATCATGAAAAAAAAAAAAAAAAAAAAAAAATAAAAAAAAAAAAAAAAACTAAAAAAAAAAAAAAAAAAAAAAAAAAAAAAAAAAAAAAAAATCTAAAATTTAAACGACAACGTTTAGTAAATTGCGATATGGTGTTGCAATCCCCGCCCATTAACACTGAAGCCCAGATTTTATAAACCGCTATTCAAATGATTTGGGCCAGATTTCGTATTATCTATCCGCAAACCAAACCGAAATAAAACAAAACATAACCGTCAAAATAAACTCAATCAACCTTGAAGTTCAAGATGACTGATCTAACAATAAAGCTCTTGTAGTATCAGACCTAAGACTAAAGTATTTTGTTCACGAACTATCTTTGTTACGAGAGGAATCTCAATCTTCTTTAGGACGTGATACAACATCAATGAGATACTGATTCAACTTCTGTCCAAACGTCTTCACAGAGAATGATTCTACAACATGTTTCCTAGCTTCACTTCCCATTCTATTCGCCAACTCAGGATTCTCACTGAATCTAGCCATAGCCAAACTGAAATCTTTTGGAGTCGGTTCACAAAGATATCCTGTTACTTCATTCTTTACTGTCTCCATGGGGCCACCACTGTTGCAGGCTATCACAGGTTTGTATGCAGCCATTGCTTCTAATGGAACAATGCCGAAATGTTCATCCTAGCATTGACCATGAAAATGAGATGAGATTTAATTTTGAGGAAAACGAAAAAGGAAGGTGAGTTTTACCGTGGGTGTGTAGAGAACGCACAAGCAGCTTGATAGAAGTTCATTTCTTTCAGAAGTTGAACAAGATGTGATGAAGTTAACTCGATCAGAAACTCCTTCTTTCTCAGCTAGACTTCTGAGCTCCTCTAAGTACTCAACATTCTCCTTCAATCGCTGGTCGTATCCACCTAAAGAACAGAGTATTGTTAGAATATAAACAGTAAATCTTCATCTGAATATATGAATAACAGTACACTTGCCTGCAACAGTAAGAGTAACATCACTCAGATTTTGCTTATGTTTGCATAGCATAGCAAAAGCTGAAACGGCTAGATCGATGTTCTTTTTCCTCTCAAAGCGGTTTATGGAGAGGAAATTCAACCTGCTTGAGACAAAGAAGAAAATAATTTATAGAAACTGGCAGAGAAGTATTTACTTATATGGAAGCTTGATTCTCTTTCTTTTTTTTGGAGGTTAGGGATGTACAATACTTATAAGTATGGGGTTCATTGAACTGATCGATATTGACTGCCGGGTAAAGAACAGCTGGGCGACATCCTCGTGAATTTAGCCTTTTAAATGTATTAGCAAATGTAGATGCCGTGAAATTACTGTTAACAAGAATCATATCAGCCATCCCTACATTCCCACAAGTGTTTCAAGAATATGTCAGATGGATGTAAAGTATGAATCACAGACGCAAAATAACAAATAGAAAAGGCTGAATTATCAACCAAACCTGTGGTTTGTTCTTCAATGAAGTCAATGGGTTTCCTATACATCCGTCTTAGTGCTGTTGTATGCTTAGCCAATAAGAGATCCGGGAAGTGGCAGTAGAAAACAACCTATATCCATCTTCAGGATTAAGCTATCATAAAAGCTGATCACAATATATGATGACTAAAGCAAAGTTTGATTACCTTTGATGATCTTTTGAGTTTAAGTAATGGGACTACGACTGAAACTTGGTCTACTAGTATAACATCGAATGAAGACCAACCCAAAAGAACACAGAGGGCAACAAATAAACACCGAAAATATGCACAGAGTGCATGAAGACGGTAGAAAATATGCCGTGGCAAGAAAGAACCATACACTGTAACTTGAAAGATACCTGCATAATTGTTAAGATATGAATCATAAACCACAAACCTTGATTGTACAATGCTAACAAATTAGTAGAGTCCTAATATCTAAATTCTAAACCAAACGGGGAATTGAGAGTCATGAATCTAAAACACACTGTAGATAGATCTTTCAAGGCAAGATGAATCATAAATCCCAAACAATGCTTGCAAATTTGTAGAATATCCTAAAATCTATGTTATAAAACCAAGTAGAGGATTGAAAGTCACGAATCTAAAACCCAGGCAAACATTAAATTTCATAGAAAACCTTTCGCTCTCATATGCATCTGTGTTTCGAAAACCACGAAATGGTCACTCACCAGAGAGAGTTTCTTCGAAGCATCTGGATTTGTCATGGTGAGAGGTGAATACATGAACCTTATGACCGTGAGACGTAAGTTCAACCGCTGCATCAACAATCAATCTCTCTGCTCCACCTGCATAGACCAGAAACAAGACGGTGAAAAAAGGGCGAACTAGTTTAGATTTTGGAGATCCAACAAAGATGATCCGAGACGAAAAATCTTGATGAAGATCGTACCTATACCAAGATCTGGATGTACAATGGCGATATTCATCTTAGAAAAATTCTTCTTCCTCCAATTTTGATCTGATTTTGCAAACTACCTGCTTACGTTTTTCTGTTTGTGATTTCTTGTGGAACATTAGAGGTGTCGAATACATTTGACCCGCCCGTCTTGGATCCATTTGGACAAAAACTGGAGAAAAGCTGTGCTGAGGGGGTGCTCAAGCCCATGTTCGGCCCATATGGCCCAAAACGTGATTGATTACCTAATCACGACATTAGTTACTAGTTACTACTTGAAAGTTGAAACATGTTTTTTACAGTAACAACATGCACTTTCTGAAATGCATACAAAATTGACGTTAATCAGTTTATTTTTCTTTTTTACAGTAACAACATGCACTTTCTGAAATGCATACAAAATTGACGTTAATCAGTTTATTTTTCTTGAAATTTTTATTTTTACCACAACTCAGTATGCTCCAATTAAGGACGATATTTGTTTATTTAAAAATTTTCTGTTAAAAACATACAATGCATATCATAAAAGGTCTTGATGATGCGAATGTCCTTAGATAACTTGTCTCTCTTTTTTGAAGTTAAATTGTAACATATTGGTACTACGGTGGTACACGAGAAAAATAAATAAAAATGGTTTTGTCAACAATGTTACCAAAATGCATTTATTTTTTCGGTCAAACATCCATATAGACCTTTAGAGTTGAGCATGTTTAAACTAAAATAGTAACTGTTCGAGAAGTGATTTGAAAATTATATGAATGACATCAAAACAGAGAAAAATCATAAAGTGATTTGTAGAAATGGTAAACAAGTTTTTAAAACCTAACAAAAATAGTGCATCGAACGTTAAAAGAACATAGATCCATAGATTTGAAAAGAGATGTGAGCCCGAAAATATGACGGTCAGGAAGTCGGATAAACATTCCACACTTTGTCTTGTATTGTCCATAATCTGTATATGTCTTATGTGAAAAAACGAATGGATCTAACGAGATAACCAAAGATGAATTCCACACAAAGTACCTTTAATTAGAATAAAACGTTTGATTTTTTTGATTACAAACTCTTATTCTATCAACAAAAATACTCACTCAAAACAAACTAGCTCTCAAAACAAAGCAACTTCCTAAAGCTAACTCTCTTTTAGAAGCTCTCTGTTATCTCACAAACTAGTCTGTCACTGCAATCTCACTTATTGCTTTGAAGGCGTTTTTTACAGTAACAACATGCACTTTCTGAAATGCATACAAAATTGACGTTAATCAGTTTATTTTTCCTGAAATTTTTATTTTTACCACAACTCAGTATGCTCCAATTAAGGACGATATTTGTTTATTTAAAAAATTTCTGTTAAAAACATACAATGCATATCCTAAAGGTCTTGATGATGCGAATGTCCTTAGATAACTTGTCTCTCTTTTTTGAAGTTAAATTGTAACATATTGGTACTACGGTGGCACACGAGAAAAAATAAATAAAAATGGTTTTGTCAACAATGTTACCAAAATCAGGGGCGGAGCTAGTGCCATGTGAGGGGGGTCAATTGACCCCCACAACTTTTACAAAATAGGTTTATATATATTACTAATTTTTTATTTATTTCATATTTTGGTTTGAAATTATAAGTTTGACCCCCTTTATGAACTGAAAACTTTTATTTTGCACCCATTTTATTATTCATAGTCAATTTTACTTATACTTGTATTCAGATTGACCCCCATTATTTGGTTTTCTACCTCCGCCACTGACCAAAATGCATTTATTTTTCGGTCAAACATCCATATAGACCTTTAGAGTTAAGCATGTTTAAACTAAAATAGTGATTTGAAAATTATATGAATGACATCAAAACAGAGAAAAATCATAAAGTTATTTGTATAAATAGTAAACAAGTTTTTAAAACCTAACAAAAATAGTGCATCGGACGTTAAAAGAATATAGATCCATAGATTTGAAAAGAGATGTGTAACACC
>CM071720.1:5264605-5284105 GCA_036630335.1 Physaria fendleri | reverse complement strand
GTTTTGGCCTTATTCCCGAAGGCTTGTACAACATCCAGACATAGGCAGAATTGCGGTTGTGACAGGTGAGCGGATAGGTTTAGTTTTTTGGTTATGCAAAAACGAAAAGCATATAAGAAGGACATATAATTTGTATTGGTTACGGTTTTTCGGTTTCTCGATTTCATAAAAATAAATCCATTTAAAACCATATGTACTATCCAAATAGAATCACGCGATACACACATTGAATTCCTATGGTTTCATGAATAACTGCAGACTTAGTGATTTATGATTACAGGTTATTTCTTCAAACAACTTCACTGCTCGAATCCTTAAGTCCTTAAGCAATCTCAATAACTTGACTGATCACTCAACTAAAAGATCAAGTGGCTTTGGATTTGTTACATATGAAAGTGAAGCTATGGTTGATAAACTCTTGTGGGAACATAATTGAGCTAATTACCAAAAAAAAAAAAAAAACATAATTGAGCTTACAAGGACTCAGATAACTGCATTCTCTTGCAGATATTGTTGAGTTTTTAAGACTTTCTAGTTATAATAAGAACACTCGTATCTTCTCTGCTATGGTTTATCTCCTGGGGAAATTTTCTCCTCCAGGTAAAGATAACCGAAAAAACAAACTAAGTTATGATCTGGTTGGGTTTAATTCGGGTCAAGTGCTCAGATAACCTCCACTTATGATTTTTAACTCTATAATCTCCAAACAAAAAAATAGTTTTTTTGTCAACACATGAGACTTTTATTTTGAAAACATGGTTGGGTGACATTTTTTTATAAAGGTTAGAAGATTAAATCATAAATGGAGAGTCATTTAAACATTTGATCCCCAAAATGACTAGATGCATGCGTATTCGTATGATTTACAGGTGTCTAATTTTTTCTTTGTTCTAATTGAATTATTTGGTGTTTTTGTTTTTGAATCACATGGAGACAATACGGACTTATCATAGAAGGAAACCATGAAAGTCGTCAGGTAAACTAACTTTGTATAGTATTAACTCTATTGACATGACAAGTGGATGTAGGTCAGATGGTAACCTACCTCCACCTCTGACCTATAGGTCAGGGATTCAAGTCACAAAGGTGTTAATATAACATAATGTTGGAATTGCAGTAGGCTAGTTGGCGACCATTTACAAGCCAACAATCTGCTTCCAAGAATATGAAGACGGCGTCTAGGTTGGGGTTCAATCTCCAGTTCTCTTCCTTGCACCTTTTGTACTCTGATTTCTTTACTTTCTTAAAGGCCACTAGGCCACAATGTAATGACAAAAAAAAAAAACTCTATTAACATAGTTTTTAAATTAAACTATGAGAAATAGATTTTTTCCTCAAAGTTCATGATAAATAGTACCATTGACCCGAATTCACCAGAGAAAACTGTCATTTTGTGAGATAAAATTACAAAAAAGTCCTCTGATTACCAGAAGTAATCGTTGACCCAAAATCGTAGACGATGGTAAAATGATATTTTCGCGTGGTCAACTATCTCAAAAACTCTAAAGTAGTATTTCTTAGGAACCCCGAAAAAAGTGATATTTCTCACAAGAGCCCCTATACATTTTCAAGTCAACTGAAGTTTTCCTATTGATTTTCTGTTGAACATTCTGTCTTTGTTAGATTTTTACTCCTAAAGTCTTTAAGAAAAACAAGAAGAAAATATAGAATTATATGTTTTTTTTTTTTTTTCATCAAAAGAATTTATATATTGAATGAGTATAAACCGTTATCCCTACGGGATGAGAACAGAGGGTAAACATTGAAAATAAAGATGAGAAACAGAGTTTAAAAAGGCATATTTTGCCAGATGATCAGCTTCTGAATTATTATTCCTCCTTATCCACTTAAATCGAACTTCTTCAAAACACCGTATTTGTAGTCTAACGTCTCTGATCCAATTGATTACTTCAAAATTCAACTTTTCTCCATTAATCAAGCTAGGGATGGCTATATTATCTCCTTCATAAATGATCTTTTGATTACTTCAAAATTCAACTTTTCTCCATTAATCAAGCTAGGGATGGCTATATTATCTCCTTCATAAATGATCTTTTTCAAACCCAAAGTTTTACAGTGGTTAATAGCTTCCAGAAGTGCCTGAAACTCAGCTTGTAAAGCAGATTGTGGTTGACGATGCGTAGCTTGTCCCGCACTAACAAAATTACCAGATGAATCCCGTATAATCCAGCCAGCTCCACTACATCTATTTTGATTCCAGGACCCATCATAATTGCATTTAACCCAAGAAGGATGTAATTCAGTGTCATGAGGTGTCTCTGTTTGTCCATTTCGATTGCACTTCGTTCGTTGAGATTCTCTATTGTTTAATCCACTATGCTCAATGTTTGTCCATTCCAAACTGTCTTTAAAAGCCTGCAGATACGAATGTTGTTGAGTGGTATCCTTATGTTGAAATAACAAAGTATTTCTTGCTTTCCATAACCTCCATAAAATCCATATCGGCAAAGCTGATTCCATCTGAGATTCATCCTCCTTTACCTGATCCACCAACAGATGTAACATTGTAGTTATGTCATTGTTTTCGGCCAGATCACTTATATTTCGGAGACCTGCAATTCGCCAAACTGATTTCGCATATCATTGTTTTCGGCCAGATCACTTATATTTCGGAGACCTGCAATTCGCCAAACTGATTTCGCATAAAAACAGGTAAATAGAATGTGATGAATGCTCTCACTGTGTTGACAACATCTTTTGCATTCTGAATTACATGAGATATGCCTTCTTTGTAAGACCTCTCCTGTTGCTAAAATCCCTGTCGCAATCTTCCATAGAAAATGTTTAATTTTAGAGGCCGTGTTAAGCTTCCAAATCTTCTGCTTCAACAGCACATCTCCGGGAATACCATTATTCAAATTATCTATTGTTGATTGATTTGCCAATCTGTAAGCAGATTTAACCGAATACACCCCTGAAGTAGTGTAGTGCCATCCTAACAGGTCCACGGAAGCTGAGTTGCAGAGTTATAGAATTATATGTTATGTTCTTGTTTCTTGTTACTTGTTCCACACTCAAAATAATATTGTAACTAATAAAGTTGAAAAATGACAACAACATTACTTTAGTAATAGATAACAAGTTACAAACATGAATAGACAAACAAACAAAGTGTGTCTCTTCTAACACATAAGTGGTGTAACTATTTTACGGTAGCAACTCTTCATTCTACTACTAAACATATATGCAAATGGTTTTATATTAATCCTAACTTAATTATATTATACGAACCAAACTTAATTATAAACTAACAGTTCTCCCCAGCTATTTATATTACTCATGGTTTAATACAGTTCCCGTTTGTTCTGCCAGATTACTCAGGTTTATGGATTTATGATGATTCCATAATCATTCTTGTACTTACAAATATGCCATTATAATTTAAAAAATTGATAAACTATACATAATAAAAAATATGTATGATTCCATAAAACAGGTTCGATTCCCCTGGCCACCGGGATGCAAATGGGGAGATTACCTACCGGTCCTCGTGGATTAGTTTGGGTAAAGCCACCCGTCGAACCTGGTGACCCTGCTGGTAATGGAGCCTCAGCTGAGGTGCTCGCCAGTGTGGGTCCTGTGTCGCTCCGAGGCGGTCCAGTCTGGGACACCACGGTTATCAAAAAAAAAAAAAATAAATATGAGTTTTAATAATTTTAAAATAAATAATAATTGTAGATAATTTTTATCAAATAATAATTGGAGATAAAAATAGATGATTCTACACAAATAAATATAAATAAATACTAATAAATAGTATACAATCTTTATTGAAAAAATGTAGATAAACATCCCATATAAATATATAGAAATAATATCATCAAAATCTACTCAATCTATACAAATACTTCTCACTAATTCTAAAATAAGATTTGTTTTATTATATTTTAATATATATATATATATATATACGTTTACATGGTAATACATATCAAATATTTTTATTAATTATCACATTAATTAGATCGTATTAAAATTTATTTTAATATAATTTTATATTAATCAAATAATTACAAATTATTGATCAAATGGATAATTTTAATTGGTATAGTATAATATTATTATTTAATATTATATAGCATAAATATTAATCACTGAGTAATTATTATTTAGCATAAATAAAAAAATCTAATTTTAAAATTTAACAAATTAGATAAGTTTTACTTGCAAGAATGTAATAGTTATATATAAGTGGATTCTTTCTTCGAATTCTCAAAACAATATTAACTTTTTTAATCACTCTATACCCCAAAAAAATAGCATGGCTATTACGAAAACTTTAGTGATCTTCTGTTACATTGTCATCTTAGCAATTTTGTTGCGTAATCATACCGTTTTGGCTTCAGGTATATTTTGAAATTTGAATTTGAAATCAATAAATAAATATATGTATATATATATATATGTTTTATTGTATTTTAATGTATCTTCTGATTTTGTTTAGTTGCAGATATCTTCTGATTTTGATGACTGTAAGCCAGGATTTCAAGGAGATATTATATGCCGAAATCTCTGCATATAACATATATGGATATTGGCATGGAATTTGTGTACTCAATAGGGGTTATTATAAATGTTGTTGTTCATAAATGTTGTTGCTTTCATTGAAAATAAATGCAATAAATTATAAAATATTTTCTTTAAAAAGGAAATTTAATTAAAAGTTGTATTTATGTGTTTTTTCTTTTTTATTTTTAAAAACAACATCTTCTCATTTAACTAAAAAGATAATGATATATTGTTCCTAGCTAATGCTCGAATTACTAGGTGAATACATAAAATGTTATTGAAAACGAAAGTACTAAATAAGGGAAGACTGAAGACTGAGTGTATCAAAAAGATTTTTTTGTGATCGACTCTCCTAACTAATAGCTCTTAAAGTCATATCGT
Organism: Physaria fendleri; assembly: GCA_036630335.1. Classification (NCBI taxonomy): domain Eukaryota; kingdom Viridiplantae; phylum Streptophyta; class Magnoliopsida; order Brassicales; family Brassicaceae; genus Physaria; species Physaria fendleri. The sequence continues at coordinate 5,279,194 of CM071720.1, read as the reverse complement.
ATAAGATTTTCAATGGTTTCTTTAAGAAGAAGAATTAACTACACCTAGTAGCACAAAAAAAAAAGAAAAATTACACTCAATAGCACAAACATCCAAAAATTACTCAATAACACAATTTTTTTTTGTTTACACATGTTTTTGTTTTTTGTTTACACATAATTTTTTTGTTGTGCTATTTTTGTAATTTAGGTGTTTACACATGTTTTTGTTTTTTGTTTACACATAATTTTTTTGTTGTGCTATTTTTGTAATTTAGGGGAGGGTTTGTTTACACATGTTTTTGTTTTTTGTTTACACATAATTTTTTTGTTGTGCTATTTTTGTAATTTAGGGGAGGGTTTGTGCTAGTAAGTGAAAATCACCCTAAGAAGAATGATGATGGAACCAGTATTCTTTCTGACTCACGGTTTCATAGTTTTTGGCGAAAAAATTATGGTTACATAGTTTTTACGAAAAAATATGATTCGATTGTTTTTGGCGGGAAAATTATCGTTTCGTAATTTCTTGTGAGAAAATTATGGTTCTGTAGGTTTTGGCGGAGAAATTTCAGTTCCATTGTTTTTTGCGGAAAAATTACAGCTACATAATTTTCGGTGAGAAATCATGGTTCGGTAGGTTTCGTAATTTTTTGCAGGAAATTATATTTTTTTATTTTAACGGAAAATTATATTTTATAATTTTTAAAAAGTTATTTTCTATTTGATATATATATATATATATATATTTGATTTTTAAGTTAAATTAAAATGGATCATCTTCATCCAAATGAACTTCAAATTTTAGCCTAAATTCTAACATTCATTCGAATGATTCATTGAGATGGACCATTCAAATGATTAATATTTGTTGCTAAATAAAACATAGGTCATGTTTGTTTGTCTATTTGGTATATGATATATCTATTCAAATGATCCATTCAAATAATTTATTTAAATGGTTCATCTAAATGATTATATTTGTTTGTTTAGCAATGAAACCGCAATGAATATAAAATTGCTCCATTTCTAATTTTTTCTTTCATTTTTTAGTCAATTAGATATTAACTTTTAACTGTTTTCAGTAAAAAAATTTCTGAGTTTAAAAAAAAAAAGTCAAAATGATTTGTTCAAAATACACAAATCAATATTTTTGACCAATTCACTTATATATTTGAAAATCAAAAAGAATTAGATATCATCACCATAACATTAATATATCATCATATATATTCAATAATCATCCCACGATTGGAAATTATCTAGTAATTATTAATTAGTATAAATAAAGAAAATATCTAATTTTAAAATTTAATAATTTGGGTAAGTTTTTAGAAACTCAAGAATGTGAGAGATAATTTCTCATAAATAAGTATAGATAAATATTAACAAATAGTAGATAATCTTTATTGAAATTATAGATAAACATTAATATATCATCCTATATAAATATAAATAAATAATATTCATCATAATCTACTCAATCTATAGAAATACTTTCACTAATTCTAAAATAAGATTAATTTTTATTATGTATTAATTTATATATATATATATTTACATAGCAATACATATTAAATGTTTTTATTAATTATCCAATTAGTTACAAGATATGCTATTAAAATTTATTTTAGTATAAATTTTAAATTAATTACATAATTAAAAATTATTGGTAAAAATGGATAAGTTTAATCTGTATAGTATAATATCATTATTTAATATTTTGTATGATATTTTCAATAATTATCCCAAAAATGGTATGGAAAATCATCTAGTAATTATTATTTAGCATAAATGAAGAAAATATCTAATTTAAAAATTTAATAAATTTGGGTAACTTCTTATAAATTGCAAGAATGTGAGAGATATATAAGTGAAGTCTTTCTTCATTTCTCAAAACAATATCAACTATTTTCAATCAACTTTATACTTAGAAAAAAAATTAATATGGGTATCACAAAAACTTTGGCGATCTGTTGCTACATTGCCATGTTAGCAGTTTTGTTGCATAATCATACTGTTTTTGCTTCAGGTATATTTTGAAATTTGGATTTGAAAATAATAAATATAATATATGGAATGGATAATGATCTTAGATATTCGTACATATATGTAGACTCTTCAAATGTTGTGCGACATGTTTTAAATAATAAATATATATATATATATATGTATTATATATTAATAAATCTCGTGGTTTTGTTTAGTTGCTCATATGAAAGCAGTCTCAAATGATGAAACGTGTACGAGTGAGTGTATCCCAAATCCTAGTGGAGATAGTGCATGCCGACGTCGTTGCCTTGTATTTGGATATCGGGACGGACATTGTACATTCGAAGCGCCTTATTATTTCTGTTGTTGTTCAACCTAATTTTTGTCGCTTTTATTGAAAATAAATACTATTATAAGTATTTTCTTTTTTTAAAAGTCCTCGACCTATATACACAAACTTTGGCATATAATTATCGTTATACACGAACTTTGACTCCCATCCTAAACCCACGCAGATCCAATATTAAATACATAGAATCAAACAGATCATATCTTGAAAAGCCTTAATCAGTCAACAATCAAAACAACGCGTGGATAAAAATATTTTTAACATACGATCTGTATGGATTTATGTTTTCAATATACGATTTATGTGGGTTTATGTTTTCAAGATTTGATCTCTGTAGATTTAGGCTGGGTCAAAGTTCGTCTGAAGTGATAGTTATGTACCAAAATTCGTGTGTAAAAAGGATATATTGTTGGGAAACGATTTCTGGGAAAATATGGCGTAACCGAGAAACGATTTCTGGGAAGTGAAACGAGAACAAATGAGGGAGAGAAAAACGATTTCTGGAAAAATATGGTGTCACCGAATCAATAGCCAATGAGAATTTAGTTTTTTTTGGGTTTAATTATTTATTGGGTTTATTAGAAATGAAAAGGTACATTTTTCGTGTCTTTTCGACGGCATAAAATTTGTCTGACATAAATTCAAAAATTATGGAAGAAAGGGATTTCAGTCCGTACAATATGTATATGGCTCGATAAGTGGCATGATGCGACTCAATAATGACACGAATGGCATGTTTCGGAACACATTAATCATAATGGCATTCATACTCTTATTCACATTTAAAAATAACATCTTCTCATTTAACTAAAAAGATAATAATAAATTGTTCCGAGCTAATGCTCGAATTACAAAGTAAATAGATAAAATGTTATTGAAAACGAAAATACAAAATAAAAGACGACTGAGTGTATCCAAAAGATTTTTCGTGATCGACTTTCCAAACTAATAGCTCTTAATGTCATATCGACTAAGGTTTTCAATGGTTTCTTTATGAAGAGGGATGATGGAACCAATATTCTCTCTGAACGGAGGAAGGTGGCGAAAGCAATCGCTTAATGGCAGAAAATGGTGATTGGATCCTAACAAAATAGATAGAATCCACAGTGATCTCGGATGAGGATATGGAACGAAATTCAATCCCTAAAAGGGTCTTAAAAATTCTATGGATGCTTTGTATACTTCTCACACCCACCAAAACATGTTTGAGTTTTGATCTCCTATTTTTAAAAAACTAAATATGACCACATAAAACATGATACATCAAACATAAATCCAAAAGCATGTTTTCCTAACACATTTTTCCGACCTATAACATAGGTGATATACCTTAAATTTCATGATTTTTTACAGATATATCATATCCTTTTTTATGTATTTAGAGTCTTTATCGGTTTGTGGTCATCGAATACATGCAAGTGGTCGGTCAACTGGTCATCGAATACACGCAAGACGGGAATAAAGAAATTCTTTTACTGGTGGGTTCTTCGGTTCAAAAGAAACGCCCAACAGTAAACATCGTGGGCTAGGGCCCAAAACTTGTAGACGTAATAAAAGAAAAACGCGTCTCTTCATACTCTCACAAAACAAGAATCACATGAACTCAGATTCCAAGCACAATTCTGAGGGACTTATCAAACTACATTTGTTTAAAATGAGTCCACATCGTCACAGCTTCCTGTTGGCAGAAGGGAGAATCATAAATAAACAATTCATAGCACCGCACGTAAAGGAGTCGAGGCACCGCATGTATTAGAATTTAAAATCTTTAGTGCAAAATGGATTGTTCTCGAAAAGGCAAAGAAGAATAAAAGAGAAAGGATAGATTGATACCACACACAAAGTTCAAACATCAAAAAACAAAAACAGACAGATAGGCAACTTAGAGGCTTGTTACATAAGAGAATGTCTCAAGCCTTTCACAACACAACCAAAGCATTATTAAAGAACAAAGTCGCACTTAGTACTCCTCACCTTCATCATCTTCGTCATCACCTCCCTCAGCACCAACCTCCTCGTAGTCCTTCTCCAAAGCAGCAAGATCCTCACGTGCTTCTGAGAACTCTCCTTCTTCCATACCCTCACCCACATACCAGTGCACAAAAGCACGCTTAGCATACATCAGGTCAAACTTGTGGTCAATGCGTGAGAACACTTCAGCAACACTGGTTGAGTTTGAGATCATGCACACTGCTCTCTGAACCTTGGCTAGATCACCACCTGGGACAACTGTTGGTGGCTGGTAGTTGATACCGCACTTGAATCCAGTTGGGCACCAGTCAACAAACTGGATGGTTCTTTTGGTCTTGATGGTTCCAACAGCAGCATTCACGTCCTTAGGGACAACATCACCTCTGTACATCAGACAACAAGCCATGTACTTACCATGACGAGGGTCACACTTAGCCATCATAGAAGCAGGCTCAAAAGCACTGTTGGTAATCTCAGCAACTGAGAGTTGTTCATGGAAGGCTTTCTCTGCGGAGATGACTGGTGCATAAGAAGAAAGCATGAAGTGGATTCTTGGGTATGGAACCAAATTGGTCTGGAACTCTGTGACATCTACGTTCAAAGCACCATCAAACCTGAGAGACGCAGTCAAGGATGAGATGACCTGGAAGAGTAGGACAACAGTGAAACACATTAGAACAGCAGAGACAAAAAAATAACTTAAATAGAGCTTAAGCAAGGCCAGGGTTAGATATAAACCTGAGAAACAAGGCGATTGAGGTTAGTGTATGTGGGCCTCTCAATGTTAAGGGAGCGTCTGCAGATGTCATAGATGGCTTCATTGTCGAGAAGGATGGAGACATCAGTGTGTTCAAGGAGCGAGTGTGTGGAAAGGACACTGTTGTATGGCTCAACAACAGAGGTTGAAACCTGAGGTGAAGGATACACAGTGAAACCCAGTTTGGATTTCTTTCCGTAGTCGACAGAGAGACGCTCAAGGAGAAGAGATCCAAGACCAGATCCAGTTCCTCCACCAACAGCATTGAAAACAAGGAAACCTTGGAGACCAGTACAGTTGTCAGCGAGCTTCCTGATACGGTCCAAGCAGAGATCAACAATCTCCTTCCCAACTGAGACAAGATTCAAAAACAATTCAGTCAACATTAGATCAGCAAAATATGAGATCAAGAGTGGATATCAAATAACAAGAGAAAAGGAATTACTGGTGTAATGTCCACGGGCGAAATTGTTAGCTGCATCCTCTTTGCCGCTGATGAGCTGCTCAGGGTGGAAAAGCTGACGGTATGTACCGGTTCTGACCTCATCAATCACAGTGGGCTCAAGATCAACGAAGACAGCACGAGGAACATGCTTTCCTGCACCAGTCTCACTGAAGAAGGTGTTGAATGCATCATCACCTCCCCCAACAGTCTTGTCACTCGGCATCTGACCATCCGGCTGAAAAATTCAAAATCACAAAACCATTTAATTCAGTTGCACATACAAGTTAATCAAAATCAGATCTATCTTTTTGAAAACAAAACAAGCAAATGTAACAAATTCATCAAATGATTATCGCAAAACTAGATCTAAGTCAAACCAATATACAGATCTAAATGACAGTCATTAAATAATCAAATAATTAGGGAACACAAGATCTGATCTACATAACAATGGATCTGAGGGATAGGTCAGATAATTCGAAACTCTAGCGAGATACACAACAGATCGAAATGATAATCAAATGTGATTTTTCAGAAACAGAGCACGTTAAATATTCAAATATTCATCGAATGATAACGGTAACGTAGATCTAATTCAAACCAATAGATAGATCTAAATGACAGTCCCTAAATAATCAGAGCCTCATTCATCAAATAATTCCGGAATACAAAATATGATGTCCATAAACACAGATCTGAAAATCTAGCTAGTGATCATACAAAAATCTCAGATCTGATGGAACATGAGAAGACATTCGTGTAAAGGAATACGAGAGAGAAGGAGCCAAACCTGGATTCCATGTTCAAGGCAGTAAAGCTCCCAACAGGCATTTCCAACCTGGATACCAGCTTGACCAATGTGGATCGAAATGCATTCCCTCATTTTCGCTGAATCGAAGAAGAAGATCTAACGGAAAAAGCTAAGAAATCGAAGAAAAAACAGAGACGTTTATGAAGACGCCTCCTTAGAGAGAAAATGGATCTAGATCTGGATTTTCTCTTTGCTTTTTTCTAGGTTTTGATATGGGTGGCGTAAAAATGGATACTTATACAGGATACGATACGGTTTTTAGGTAACGGGTCGTGGGTCACACGTGTTTTTATATAAATGGACCACTGCCAACCACAAATGTAACGCCTATGAGCTGTGTTTTTCTAATTTAAAATATTTGCCGCTTACAGCTATTTTTGAACTAAACCAAGTTACCCAAACTAAACCAGATTAAATCAATTCTGAGTACGGTTTTACATTAGTTTGTTATTAAACCAAATTAAACCAAACGAGAAAACAGATTGAACGGTTTAATTTTAATTTGATTTTAACTTTAATAATCCTAATTATTAGTTTATTTTATAGATACGTATGTTTTGTATATCTTATCAATTATATGTATAATTTAACTTTAATAATCCTAATTATTAGTTTATTTTATAGATACGTATGTTTTGTATATCTTATCAATTATATGTATAAATAATATATATATATATATATATATTGAATTTTTTTTTTAATCACTAATAATATTGAATTTTACTTAAAATTCTAGTTTTCAAATAATTATTTATATCATCAAATATGAAATATGTTTTGTTTTAGACTTTTAGTTTAAGTCTTAGTTGGATTCTAAAATAATACACGCAATGAAACAATAGAACATCTGGTCTTCACATTTATAAAATAAGTTTTGAATTTTTATCGTATAATTTAGATTTAAAAAAATTCAAATACAATCAACTTGATATCAATAATTTTAGTTAATTTTGAAATTCACAATAATTAAAAGAAACATAAAAAAATTTTAATATCACTAACAAACTTCATTCTTTTAATAGTTGTTGTCATTAGTACAATATATGAAATTTATAAACCACAAAACATATAAAAATGCTATAAAAATCATCTAACGAATTCAGTATCAAAATATCAACACTATGTTGTTTATGATAATATTTTCATTTATTGGACATACAAGTGCTCTTCTTTGGTAAAATGGATCACACTTTCTAATAAAATCATGAGAATACGTTTTTCATAGTACACTACATGTAACGAAGCTTTCTTTAATCGACTCAAGAAATGAAGTAGTCTAAGGGTTTATTTTCATAAATACCATTTTTTTTAAGTGTTTGTGGGAAATACCATTTTCGGATTTTTGAGAGGGTTGAGCGCGTGAAAAGACCACTTTGTCCTTTTGGTCAACGACGATTACCTCCCTGGTAAATGTTCTGTTTACCAATATGTTTTTGGTAAATCGTATTCGGTCAACGATTTCAGAGGTTTTTTTTAGTAATGTCGTTTCGGTAAACGACAAAAAAAGATATATGTCAGATATACCGAGTCAATCATGTTATTTTTCATAAGATTTACCAAGAGAAGTGGTATTTCTCATAATTGATTCTAGTCTAAATTACCTATTTACTTGTCCCTTGTTGCCTATTCAAATGCCTTTTGATGATGAGTTTATAATCTAGAAATGGATTGATCTAGTCTAATCCTAAATAACATGTAGGCATTTTTTCTTTTGTAAGGCATTACAATTTTTTGGGTGATATTAAAACCAAGTTATTATCATGAACTCGAAGTTATGTCTTTCATTTTCCTGATTTCTAAATATTTCGTTGAAATTAACGGTTTTGGATGTTAAATGTAATTGTTGACAAAAGCATAAGTGATAGTATAACTGATGACATCTACAGTTGTTGACTAAATTAAATATTTTACAAGTCAAAGAACAACAACTAGTGGCAATATCGAAAATATCTAAAATTCAAGGCCTTATTTTTAACAAACTATCCCATAAAAACCATGTAATGTGTGTGTGTTTAGTACTTGCACCGTTATGTTTTCCAGTAAAAGATCAGAAACAAACGCATAAATATGTTTCAGGAGCTGAAACACAACAACAAAAAATCTCCAAGTTTCTTTTCTAATTAGTTAATTAGGGTTCTAGAGAATCAAGAAGAAGATGGGGTTACAGTTGGAGAATCTGATGGAGACGATAAAGTCAAAGGTGGGTTTGCTGAGAAAGAAGAAGAAACCTTACATCAAGATGGATAAAAGCTCTAGCGTTAGAGTTGCTATTCGTCGTAAGAAGACCAGAGATCTCATCGATAAGACCTTGAAGGTTGCTGATCGTCCTGGCAAACGAACTCTTTTCTGAAAAATTTGCTCATTTTCTCAGATTTTGTGATTTTCTTTTGCCCTTTGGTTTTGTAATTTGGTGTTTTGATTCAGAATATCAAGTTTATGATAATATGTATTTTCTGGAAATTAATAAAAAGTTTAACAAATATAGAAACATAAAACATATTTTGATGATTTGTTCATGATTGATCGATGAAACGTGAAAAAGTTATAGTTGACTTTTTTTATCAGATAGGATCTTGTAGTCAGTCTTACATCAATTTCTGTCGGTAGGTCAGTCTTATTTAATGGAATTTAATTTAAATCACGAAAGTTAATGTCCGGTTTAGACTTTTAGAGTGTAATATCCGGTAAGTTTAAACCGATGACTGAGGTTTAGCAAAAGAAGAGTTTCATTATATAAACTGGTAAATAATCTTCTACACTTGCAAACTGAGTCATTAAAATACTTGAAAGGCAAATCGAGAGTAAGATAAAGAGTTATATGGACTCACATAGGCTTTTTAGGAAGCCAACAAAGCTTCAACTTTGGCAATCTGTTCTTCCTCGGTGGCTCTAGTAGGACTCTTGTTCGCCTCCTCAAACAAGTCATGGTCCCACTTCTTCTCTTCTCTTGTCCAGCTTCCGTTCAATCCAGTTTGCCTGTTTCTACTGAATCCACTGTCTCTGTCAGCTCGATAGCTTTGTCTGCTTACTCCACTTCTTTCATCGTCTCTGTTCCATGTTCTGTCTCTTCCCATTGCTGGTCTCTCAAGTCTTTCTGAATGCATATTGCTCCTCCAGTTTCTCTCGTTCTGTCGGTGGGAGTTTAGATTTGTGTCTTTTGCCTCCTCACTTCTTCTTTTGTCTCTGATGTTGTTCCTAGATTCCTCTGGAATCTTAGTCTCCCTGAAGGCTGGTCGTTTTCGTGCCACATGGGTGCTGTCAGTCTCATGGAACCGATCATGTCGCCACGAGCGTTTGTCTTCATCTTTACGATTCTGTGACTTCTCATCATATTCAGCTCTTCGGTTACTCTGATCTCTTGAACTTCTCCATGATTCTCTCTCTTCAAACATTTAAAAGCAAGTAACATTTTTATAAGAGTTGCCAATTCTTTGAAAGGTATATAGCTAAAGACAATATACAGAGACTTATTTGCTAAAAAAGGAGAGTTAGTTTGGGAAGAATTACCAGAAGTTGCTCTTCTGTCACCTTTTCCATCACTACGAAGATCATCATGCTGTTATAAGACACGCACATGCAAGCCAAATATTACATATATCTGAGCAATGGAAGGCATTCAACTGTATGCAATAATCCCATCATATCAGCTCAGATAAAACGGTCAATATGAGGTAGATACCAACCAAGCAATTAATTATCTCATCGAAAAGTATAGCTGAGCCAATACAAGATAAAAGAGTAAATTTTTAAGCATGTTCATAAGCAATGCAGCTCAAAAAAATATTCAATTCATCAGATCAAGAACTTCCAAAACCTATTACATCTATTTGGACAATAAGAAAAAAAGAAGAAGGTTATCAAATGGAAAATAATTGAAACCTGAGAATATTTTGGAGGTTTCACAATGTCTAGAACAAGGTACCTGAGATATTTTGGTAGTCTCACGATGTCCAGAGCGCTTATTTGCACTATCTTCTCTCGAACCATGAGTATCAGGTTCCAATGGCGCAGCATCTCTCAGAGACTGACGTGGTTTTTTCTCAGTGTCGTTACCACCCTCTCTGACATCCAAATCCTTCTTACTCAGAACTCGTTCTGCTTCAGGTTTGCCATCTCTTCTTGATCTCTTTGGGCTAAAAACAAAACTTAAATGATTATTTGTGGAACTGTGTGATAAGCACTAGTAAGAGTGATTTCTGAAGAGCTTGCTACAGAACCACATCAATAACTTAAACTCAAATCAGCTACTAGGTTAAAAAAAAAAAGTGATTATGTGTTCATACTGCGAGTCTTTTAGGTTAACAACAACTGAAATTCGAGAAATGAAAGTGACCAGATAGAGCTCAGACAGATCAAAAGGAAGATAACAAAACAATCAATCAAAGACTAAACAAAACAACAACTGTGACAAGCTATACTACAAATCCCACAACAATCAACAGCTCGCATTTCGATTTTGTAGATACGAGCTTTCTTCGATGCTTAATTCAAAGTTAAAAGATATAAACTAAGATTCAGCAGGATAATTAACAAGAGAGATCAAAATCCAGAAGAAGAAACCTGGATGGTTCGTAATCGATTCTAGAACGATGTTCTCTGCCCTCGCGCCTCGACATTTTTTGTTTTTCTTCTCACTAGAGAATTTTTTAGGGCTTGTAAACTCTCTTCTCTTCCCCCACTCCTGGAACATCTTTATCTAATTTTCTCAATATTTCCTCAAAATTGTATTTTCCGTCTCATATTTCTTAAACATCGGGAAAAACCCCATAATTTATCATTCCCCAGAAAATAAAACAAAAATAAACCGGAAATTCCGGTTATCTGATCAAACCTAAAGAATCATTGAAGACAAAGAGTAGAATTACAACAACATTTAAATGTCAAAATGTAAAAGATTCCCTTTTGTCTAATATGAGTTCATTTGGGAAAAATACATTACAACATCATTCTCCACATATATTGGTCAATTCATTCAAGAAGGCGCTTGTGTTTATACCATCCGATGGCAGAAACATAGAGCAATAGAGTTCCAAGAGTACCTCCAAAGCAAGTCCAAAACATTCTAGTCGGACCAGCTTCCTGATCTTTGAACAGATCTATCTTAATTTGCATACCAAATACACTAGTAACCATTCCAAATAAATTCATCACCAGTGTAGCTGTTGTTAGCATCACACCCATTTGCAGAAGTTGATTTTGCTTGTCATCTAGCGTTATGTTGATGTAGTCCTCTGTATCATCCACATACTCCTTTAGCTTTTTTTGTTGAAACCAAAACAATGGATTAGTCCTCTGTGTTATCTTTATCTTAATGTGTCTGATGAAGAACTAATACATATGATTCTTTTAACTTACTGTGGCTAGTTTGTTTAGTGTAGCATCGAACTGCACAAAGTGTGCTTCTAGAAGCATTTCAAGTTCTTCGATATTTAACTTGTTCTTGGCACTCGAGGTTGAGCTTGTATCAGTCTCTCTGCTGTTCCTGCTAAGTGCACTGTGAGAACTCATATGTTTAAGCTTATATCAGAACAATCCGAGATTGTATTGTTAAGAAAGTGGGTACAAGCCTGTCTTCCTCGTCTCTCTCATGAAGATCGGTCTCGATGCTATCACTCTCATACATAGAGGAGTTTGACGAATTGTCAAGTTTCTGAGCTAGTTTCTCTGTAAGATACATCTCAGCCATATCTTCATCATCGTCTAGCAGATGTTCTAGCTCATCCCTTACCTAGAGATACATCTCAGCCATATCTTCATCATCGTCTAGCAGATGTTCTAGCTCATCCCTTACCTAGAACATGGTAGTACATAAGATCAAAAAATCATCATCATATCAAAAAGGAGCAATGGAATGTTTGAATCATTACACCTTTTGAACACGTCCAGTTATTGCAACCAGCCTGCTTTTAATCTGTCTAACCCGGTCCAAATTGTGGGTACTGATCTTAGAAGAAAGCTTGTCCAAGGCTGGATAAGCCTCTAACTCCAATCTTGAGGTCTACATTAGAAAAATGAATCAAATACCAAAGAACAGAAGAAAAATGGCACCAAACAAGAAAAGAAAAGTGCTTTTTACTTAGAGACTTAGCATAAGTGTTTACCTCATGTTCGAAACTGCTTGATGCAGCTTCAAGACATGCTTCCAGAGCAACAAACTCAAACGGAAGAATCTTCCATCCATCATGATACTCAAAACTTTGCTTCGCATCCTTCTGCACTTCACTCTCTTGATTCCCAGATGATCGTGGCGTTTCAGCTTCTCCTTCGGCAGAATCTATACTAGTATGAGGCTCTCCCTCAGAATTATCTTCCTCCTTTACATAACATCCACAAAGAGAACAGAGAGAGTAAATAATAGCTAAAACTAAAACTCATGTCACTTTGTACAATTCCTTGATTGATTTCACAAAATATACAAGCCATTATAAAGGGTAAACTGTTACACTCTCCACATTTGCAGGAACTAAACTAAGAACTAATATACCATTGAATCTGACAAGCAGAATATTCACTCTAATATTATAACATTCACTATCACCATTTCACAAACCAAACAGTCAACACAACATCAACTATACATACTTAAGGAACAGTGAAAAAACAAAACCTGAGGTTTAGTGGCTTTATGGTGACACAGAATCCGCCTCTGCAACTCTTCAACGAAGGATAAAACCAAAGGATCGTTAGAACTGAGCAACAAAACTTCTCGCGCAGTGATGATTGCCTTGATATGTTCCAGATTAATAACCATGGCTCTTTCTCGACCCAAAACAGTAGAAGGATAGGACAATAGAGGATCAAGAATTCGAAGATCTCGAGCCGGTAATCCAGTTCGTCGCATAATAGCGTATTTACCTTCTTCTCTGAGCTGCGACTGCCCTGACGAGTTAAGTACCAACCATGACCTCACGCCAACGCCTTTCTTGCGTCCACCTACACTTGAGGAGAACGTCCGTACAGGCTGCCCAGTAGTATTTGGCATTGATGGATTCCTACTGAAGTTGGAGACTTCTGGTCTACCTCCTGGCATGGTGTACAATTGTTGTCATGGGAGAGAGTAGCTAGCGATAACATTGAAGTGGAACTGGGAATTTATAGTCCCGACACGTCAGAAAAAAAAACAAGTTTAAATCGGTGTTTTCTAAACCGGGTTTAGGTTAGGACCAAAAGACCATCCATAAATGGCAGTGAAAAGCTAAAGAGAAAACAAAAGAAAACCATTAAACTATACCATTTTTATATGTATATATCTTTATGATTAGAAATTCAAAATTGTAATGGCAAATGACTAACATTATTTCACTTTTATATAGTAATATAATAGTTAATAAAATATTAATTACTATGATAAAAAAAAATAAGATCAAATTTGTGGTTCCTGCACATCTAACCTTAAACTATACCATTTTAAGAGAAATCAATATTTCACCATTTATACCATTACAATTTTGGATTTCTAATAAAAGTATATATATATACAGTAGTATAAAATTTAATAAATTATTAATTGTTATGATTAAAAAAAATCTTTTAAAAGAGATAGTACTATTATTATTACCATTAATTTTTTTAAAAATATTACTTTGTAAATCAAATAGAATATATGTATTAAAAATCAGAAATTTTTTTATATTATTAAAAAATGAAATTAGGCAATCTTAAAAAAAATAGATTTTTTTAATTACTATAAAAAATATGGGTTGGCTATTTTTCTAAAAGAAACCCATTTTTTATAGTAATCATTTTTATAGTAATATATTAATAAAAATATTATTGATATTATTTTATACTAACTTTTATTGATATTTTAGATTTCCTTTTTTTTTTGTTATGAATTCATATTAAAAAATTATTTATATTTTATTTCTTGTTAAAGGAATAATAATGTGATGATTACCACTAATTAAAAAAAATTAATTTGTAACAGAAAAAGAAGAGAATATACAATCTTTTTTTTTGTCAAGGAGAGAATATACAATCACAAATGTTTTTATAGTAATACTATTATATCCGTGCTATGCACAAGTTTTGTTAATTAATTAAATCAATAAAAATAATTCTTTATGTTTAATTAAAAATATTAATATTTCAAATACTTTTAAAAATATTTCAAAAAAACTTATGATATATTTCAAGATTTGTAATTTACAATCTATTAGACTCGTTAAACTTGTAATCATGGTTATTGTGTTTATTTAATCTTTGTAACTTCCAATTACACTTATTTTAATGTACTCAAATCGCATATATCTATTTAAATTTTGAAAAATAAAATAACGTATATAG
>CM071720.1:5228994-5242908 GCA_036630335.1 Physaria fendleri | reverse complement strand
ATATGTGGTGTCATTATCAGTTTTGTTATTTTTGAGACTTATTTTTAGAAATTGTTCTGAAATCTGAAAAGTTTAGCAGTTAGATAGTTGAAAAGGAAGGTCTATGTTTTATTATTTATAAGAGATGTTAAATCAGAGATGTTTTCTGTAAATACCTTTTTTAAAAGATTTATCTGAAGATATGGAACTTAAGCAATTAGTAGTTTAGACAAGATATTTGAATGAGGAAGATATGGAACTTAAGCAATTAGTAGTTTAGACAAGATATTTGAATGAGGAAGGCCTAATACTTGTGTATGACTTCATGTTCCTTTGTTCATGTTCCAATTTTTTAGTCCTATAAGAACTATGATCTTCTTGTCACTGTCACAGAGATATCATTCTCATTCTTGTGTTATGTCTTGACAGTTTGTCTGTAATTTTAACAATTGTTAAGTTTGTCATGTACCATAAGTCTTCTGTCTCTTTAATTTTTAAGATCTGTCCAAGTTACTTTAATTGAATTACTGACTTGTGAAGTTGTTATTATTGATAGATGGACTCTAGTACACCTGCAACTGAGTTTGATGATATGGATAGTGATAATATGGAAGAAGAGGTTCCACTAGAAGTTAATGACGGTGAACCTGAAACAGTCAACCAACGCAAAAGAAAAGTTCAAGAAAGATCAGATGTTTGGGAACATTTTACAAGGCTGAAAGATAACGTTAATAAGTGCAACTGTAATTACTGTCAAAAATCAGTATGGAGAGTCTGGAGTTGGTCCGATCCGCAGCGGACGGACCAACCATTCACAGCCAAAGATCTATACTATCCAAGGCATGTGAAATAAAAAATTTTAAAAACTTAAATCATAGGGTTTGAGCCAACTGATCCAATAAATGCAACCACCGATGAAGTCATAAATTAAAAAGGAATAGAGCAATAGCAAAGCAATGAGTAATATTTCTAGTTCTCATACAGTAGAAACCCCCAATAATGTAAGCTAGATTGATTTAAAGAAATAATTTTTATTATATTGATTTTTGATAACGAATACAATCGAGTATCAGAGACATTCATAGCAGATGAATCGATAAGAAGAAGAATTGTTAACGTGGAATGATTTTGAGCTTCAGCAGCTAACACACGTGTCGTCACTAGTGGCTTTTTCTTATTTGTATTTGTAGAACCTTCGAATACTGAGAGAGGCTTTGACACACACATAACATAAGATTTTCTGCATCAAATAGCCACATGTGATGTTCACTCTTTCTTCTTGGAATCGTGGTGTATTATGAAGCTGTAATATTGGGCTGGTCCAAATTATTCATGAAAAGATGAGTCCCAGATGTTGTCCACTATGAACTTTAGCTACCGAGGTAAGAGATTCCCTTACTATCAGTTCCTCTTCTTATACGTATACGTGTAAGAGATTCCCTTACTATCAGTTCCTCTTCTTATACGTATACGTACATTATAGATAATAAAGATCCAACATGGTGAACAAGTTAATAATTTTTATCTATATATCTCTTTTAACTAAGAGCTACGATTTAAACTTTTCTCTCTGCTATTGAAATAAAAAAATGGAAAAAGCAAAACTCCTCTCAAACCTTGAGGAGATCCAAAACGACCTCAAAATGTCCAGTGATAAAATGGAGCAGATCTCTCTTTACTGGAGCAGATCTCTCTTTACGAGAAGCGTAAAGACCTTCTCAAATTAATTCCTGAGTTCAGGTCAACTGCACTGAGTAACATATTCTATATCATTTTTTTTCAGGTCAACTGCACTGAGTAACATATTCTATATCATTTTTTTTTGGGACGACGAAATATTCCCACCCAAAGTATCGCTTATAATGGATTATACACCCGAAATATTGCCCTAGATACAAATCCACCTAAATTGTAAGTTAAATATATATCCCACCCAATTTAAAAATTTAAAACTTATTTCCACCTAATTAACGGTTAATCACAATTTAATTAACCGATCAAATAAATATTAAACCCAAATTAAAACAGATTAATACATTTCACATAATTAAACCACATTAACACTCCGATCACAGTTATTCTTGTAGTGAGAGTTCATTATTGCCATCTTGCTTTTCTCCTTCTCTCTTCATTATCTTTCTTTGCTCTATATCAATGGTATTCTTGTAGTGAGAGTTCATTATTGCCATCTTGCTTTTCTCCTTCTCTCTTCATTATCTTTCTTTGCTCTATATCAATGGAAACTCAAGAGAAAAAAAAAATCAGAGCTTTCCAAACGAAAGCAATTCTCTTTTTCTCATTGAGCCAATGATTTATTATTTTTCATTGGAAGTAAAGTAACGCACTCTAGCTTAGTCACCGTTCTATCAAAACAATAAAATACATTATCCTAACCTCTTTTAATCAACCAAAATACATAGCATATCAAAATCAAGCAAAAAAAACGATTCGATATACAATGATCCTAGCTCGAAAACACTGAATATGACAAATCTCCCTACCTATTTCAATCAATTTACATAAAATCAATAAATCTCCAACTATTTCATAAAATCGTGATTTAGGGTTCTAAAAGATTTCTGGGTTTTTAAAAAATGTCGAATCCTAGTTATAATGGTCGGATTTCTCGGTTCGGCTGGTTTAATATCGAAAGAAACCAGTTTGCTAGCTTTTCGGTTTGGAGTGGTATCATTTTCTTTGACCAAACCAATGAAATCTAAATTGGGTGGGAATATATAGTTATCTTACAATTTAGGTGGGTTTGTATTTAGGCCAATACTACGGATGTATAATCCATTATAAGCAATACTTTAGGTGGGAATATATCGTCGTCCCTTTTTTTTTAATTCAATTTTTTCTAACTATAATTTTTTTTTTTTTTGCAGTTCTTGGACTGCCTTCTTGTAACTGAAGTTGTCACAAGAATAGATGAACCGATTTTCAATTATCTAAGTTGTTTAGATGTTGAGGATGCCAAAGTGAATTCTGGATACTTCAATACCAATACCTATTTTGAGGATGAGAAATATTTTCTTATTTGTATTTGTAGAACCTTCCAATACTGAGAGAGGCTTTGACACACTTGTATAAGATTTTCTGCATCAAATAGCCACGTGTGACGTTCGCTCTTTCTTCTTGGGATCATATAAGATTTTCTGCATCAAATAGCCACGTGTGACGTTCGCTCTTTCTTCTTGGGATCATGGTGTATTATGAAGCTGTAATATTGGGCTGGCCCAAATTATTCATGAAAAGACGGGCCCCAGATGTTGTCCACTATGAACTTTAGCTCCCGAGGTAATAGATTCCCCTACTATCAGTTCCTTTTCTTATACATATACGTACAAGATTTTCTGCATCAAATAGCCACGTGTGACGTTCGCTCTTTCTTCTTGGGATCATGGTGTATTATGAAGCTGTAATATTGGGCTGGCCCAAATTATTCATGAAAAGACGGGCCCCAGATGTTGTCCACTATGAACTTTAGCTCCCGAGGTAATAGATTCCCCTACTATCAGTTCCTTTTCTTATACATATACGTACATTATAGATAATAAAGATCCAGTTTGGTGAGCAACTTAATAATTTTTATCTATATATCTCTTTTAACTAAGAGCTACGATCTAAACTTTTCTTTCTGTTATTGAGATAAAAAAAATGGAAAATGCAAAACTCCTCTCAAAGCTTGAAGAGATCCAAAACGACCTCAAAATGTCCAGTGATAAAATGGAGCAGATCTCTCTTTACAATAAGCGAAATTCAATTTTTTTCTAACTATAATTTTTTTTTTTTTTGCAGTTCTTGGGCTGCCTTCTTGTAACTGAAGTTGTCACAAGAAAAGATGAACCGATTTTTTTACTGATTGTTAGTTAAAATGTGTGAACTTGCAGTACTTCAATACCAATCCCTATTTTGAGAATGAGAATTTATTTAATTTGAATCTTCTTATCAAATTTATTTAATTTGAATCTTTTTATCAAATTTATTTAATTTGAATCTTTTTATCATGTAACCTGTTTTTTCAAAACAAAAAAACTAAAGTAATTAGACTAATAAATTGTTAAATCTTTTATAAATCATTTGAATTATTATTATTATTATTTTACTTTCTTTATATTTATCTATTTTTAATTAAAAAAAAATCAAAATTATGCGCTCCAAATTTGCACATGAGAAAATTACTCAACACATTAAGAAAAAAAATTATAATACATAAATGTAAAAATCATTTAGTAATACAGACTTTATAGTACAAAAGGATGAAACTTGTAACAAACCATATGGTTTTGTTGACTGGGTATGACATCGATAGAGATAGAATTGAATTATTTTAATTAAAAAATTCTTATATAAAAAATTTAGGGAACAACAAATACGGTAAATTGGCAAGAAAAATTAGTTTGAAAAGTGGAAGTCGTTCATTGATTAAATCATTTATGTTTCTTAAGATTATTTTATAATATTTATCTAATCTTAGGTAATAGTTATCCAAATCATGTAAATGTTTTGATATTTTAAAGCAAATCATCAACAAAATTATAAATTTCTAATTTTCCTATAAACTTTAATTTCTTTAAAAAATTCCATGTAGATTTAGTATAATCTAACTTTATTATCGTATCAGTTTTCAGTTTGGTCGGTTTCAGTTTGTTTGATTTTTTATTTCCGGTTTTTCAATTATTTTCGGATTGTTTGATTATTTTCAAATTGCTCTGTTTGTTCGATTTTTTTCAAATAAAAAATAATATTTTTTCCCTTCAAAAACTGAATTAAATAAACCAAAAATCAAATCGATAACCAAATTCGGTTTAACTTGGAAAAAAAAATTGATTTCCAACAAACAGAACTCCTAGACATGATTTAGAATAATATATTTAATTGTTTTCAATCTAATAATTAGATATTTAATTTAAAGTTGATTTCCAAATATACAGTTGGGTTATTATATATACCATAATAACAATATCACCATCAAAACCCAAAAAAAAAAAAAGTACGCAAAATCCACCAAATTTCACACCGGAATTAAACCACAATCAGACAAAACGAACAAAAACCAAGCTCACAACCAGAAGTGAATCTTCCTTCAGTCATCTTTAACCTGAACACTAGCTGCCTCCATCAAACCATTGTGTATCTGGTCACTAATGTCCCTCACATGTCCTGGATCGTGCGGGAGAAACACTGTTGTGTTCTTTGACGAGGTCCCCAAATCTCTCATTGTGTCAAAGTACTGTGTGATCATAATCAAGTCTATCACAGTTTAAAGATCACTCAGAAGTTATATTCTTTTATTTTGAGCTTAGTTTATAGAATATGACACAGTATATTCCTTTTTTCTCACGTATTTGGTATTTTCTTCACCATTTATTTGGAACCAAGTAGAGGTATCAAAAAAAAATCAGATGAAATAGGCAAATATAAAAGTCAAACCAAGGAAAATAAATTATCATTACAATAAGCATTTTTTGAAAGACAAAAAGAAAAGTTATTAGAGGGATCAAATCGGATTAAGGACATCGAAAGAGGAATCAACATTGTTCACTTTCTCCAGCATCTCATATCGATTCATATTTTGTCCTCTCACGATTATTACGTCTAGGTCTAAATTACCACTTATATATTGAACTCCTAACAAAAGAACCCGATTATTACGTCTAGGTCTAAATTACCACTTATATATTGAACTCCTAACAAAAGAACCAAACACAAACAATTTGTTACATATTTTTCATAATTTGAAACATTAACTAAATTTATCTAACTGATCTATGTAATGTTCAAGTGTATATATATATATATATATATATATAAAATATACAACAAATATTTATCTAACTGATCTATGTAATGTTCAAGTGTATATATATATATATATATATATATAAAATATACAACAAATTGTTCAACATGATGATTGAGATGTGCTTGTGTACCTTCAAAATCAAACAAACATTTTGTTGCTTCATTTAGGCTTTCTTAGCTTAAACCTTGAATGTTAAAAACAACTATCGTCGACTACAAATTAACAATGAAAACAAAAACATTAGTAAATTCATAAAATAAGAAAACTAATTCATTGAATTTGTATAGTTGTATTTATTTTTAAAAGCTTATAAAAGAAACGAACCATCTTTTTGAAAACTTAAAAGAGTTTTGAAAGAATGTGGATTACAACTTAGAGTTTGCTTATCTATGTCAACCCTCTATTTATAGAGTTGGAGGAAGAGAGGAACATTTGATATCTTAGGTTTTAAAATAACATTTTTCAAAATGGAAATTTTAAATATTATTGGTGTCAAACTAAGGAAAATGGAAATTTAGAGTGATATTTGGTAATGAAATATATGATAAACTCCTAAATCTTGACATCTTGACATGTTCATTTCTAATTTCCTAATCTTATTTGTATATTTAAAACTTTGTTAAGAAATTTCGACACATGTTAATTTATTTAATTTAATTTTGTTAGGTCAGATGTTACATTTGGAGGAATATATTCATTTATTTGTTTGTTTTATTTCAAACAAATAAATATAATTTATTTATAATTTCTCTAATAAATAAATTATAACAAAAATAAGCACTTTCTCTTAATATTTTTTATTACTAATAAAAAATATAATTTTCTTAATATTTTTAATCATTTAGTTAATTAATATAATTTGTACGACTGATATATAATATCTAGTAAGCAATGAAGATAGACAAGCCAAGAAGTACATAACATAAGCTTGTGGATTTACATAGAACCAGAGCATGCAGACCAAACTAAACCCTTATAAGAGAACACATGGCCCTTTGACAAAGAAAAAAATAAAAAGAGAACACATGGCCACTAAGTAGACTTTAGACTAACCTAAAACGATGGGCGGAACTAGAAAAAACTTAAGTTGGTGCAAAATGCTAAAGAAATGGATTGAACACAATACCTTGTTTATAAACTAGACTTTACCCGTGCGACTGCACGGAAATATATTTCTTTAAAAATTAAAATATAAAATTTTAATATTTAGAAAAACAAAAATAGGAGAATAACAATTTTAAATATTTTATGTTTTGAGATATATGATGTATTGTAGAATATGCTTATTTTTTGTATAAAAATTTTAAACTACATTTGATATAACTAAACGATTTTTAAATATCACCTTAACTATTATGAATTAACACTATTGCAAATAGTTTATATCTTAGCTTTTGAATTTTAAACTACATTTGATATAACTAAACAATTTTTAAATATCACCTTAACTATTATGAATTAACATTATTGCAAATAGTTTATATCTTATGGAATTTTAGTTTAGAATTTAAATTAAGAAATTATGGAAAATTGTTTCAAATTGTTTTAACAATAATATAATTCATTATTGCAAATAGTTTATATCTTATGGAATTTTAGTTTAGAATTTAAATTAAGAAATTATGGAAAATTGTTTCAAATTGTTTTAACAATAATATAATTCAATCAGCTATCATATAGGGTGCAAATGGATGCACAATTAGAGGAAAAAATTCTAGAGGAATAAGCTATTCCACTCTATTCCTCTAAAATATTACCATTTAAAAAATTTTACACTCTAGAGGAATAAAAATCTATTCCTCTCAACTTCCATAATTTTAGTGGAAAATGCTTGTTTTCCTCTCAATTTATTCCTCTGCAAAAGAGTAGAGGAACAAAATTCCTCTGTTGAATGATTATTCCACCAAATAAATTTTCCACCAATTATTATTATAGTATTTACAATAGAGATAAAACAAAATTTGACGCAGTGTTAGAAAACTAACTTTTATTATTTATTTTTATAACTTTTATTATTTATTTTTATAACTGAAATTAATTAGAAACAGATGAATATAAGATACTTAAAAAGGTCAAAAAAGAAAAGAGAGAAAAATATTTTTAAGGAATCCTATGAATTAGATAATATATTTTTTGATTTAATATTTTATGTATATTACAAAGATAGTTGAATTGAACTCATCTTCATTACCAATGTGGTGTCTTCGTCAATAAGAGTTCTTGAAGTAAAGTTTTAACTAAAGTTAAATTCAAATATAAAATTTTTGGCTTTTCAATTCGATTTCATAGTCAGAAAACCCCTTCATTTTACTATGTTATTTAGAATAATAGAAAAAAAATATAAAATAAAAGAAATATTTTTTCGTATAAAGCTAAAAGTATGAGATTGTATTAACTAACCTCCTCTACAGAAATCTCATTGGCATATTTTCATAAAGTTTAATATTGTTCAAAGCAATAACTTGATCCTCACTAAAAAATAAAAAACATTAAAACATTTTGGTGTAAAAATTGATAAACACACATTTGTATATTTTATACAGAAATCTCATTGGCATATTTTCATAAAGTTTAATATTGTTCAAAGCAATAACTTGATCCTCACTAAAAAATAAAAAACATTAAAACATTTTGGTGTAAAAATTGATAAACACACATTTGTATATTTTATCTTCTAATTTCACTTTTTCTGTGAGAATATGATTTGTGATTATATTATTCATAAGAGAATGTACACATATTTTTACAAAGATTAAAATACATATGAATATATTGTTACTATAATTGAATTCCATAATTGATTGTAATATACATGAAATTATATTATTCATAAGAGAATGTACACATATTTTTACAAAGATTAAAATACATATGAATATATTGTTACTATAATTGAATTCCATAATTGATTGTAATATACATGAAATCGTTCAATCATAATTACATTTTTCTTTGTTGCCAATTATACCAAATTTTTAAATTTAATGCTATAATTGAATTCCATAATTGATTGTAATGTCCATGAAATCGTTCAATCATAGAATTTCATTTTTTTTTGTTGCCAATTATACCAAATTTTTAAATTTAATGGTAAGCATCGTATTATTATTTCTTTAAATGAGAATTATTATCTTTTTTTTTTGGCAATAGATAATTATTATCTTTGAATGAAAAATACAAAAGAAAGAAGTATTTCATATATATGTAAAAATTAAACGAAAATTGAATTTTCTTTTTTAAATAAATTTTTAAATTACTATTTTTTTTTAATTTTTAAAATAATTAAAATTTCGTTTTTATTGAAAATTATGTTTAAAAGGATTGGATTTTTTTTTTTAGAAAAAATAATATCTTGTCAAATAAATTTTAATTATTAAGAAAATTTCGTTTTTATTGAAATATATTTTAATATATTGACTATTTTCTAAAAAAATAAATTTTTGTTAACTGAATTTAAATGATTAGTATTTAACTATTTTTTTTTTTAGAAAATAGTTTTATAATCGAAATTTAAGTTTAAAAAATAATTTTATATCTTTTTCAAAAGAATTAATTCAAAATATTTTTTTGGTAATAATAACATTAGTATCTCTTTAAAAAGGAAAGATTATTTTTTTGGTAATAATAACATTAGTATCTCTTTAAAAAGGAAAGATATTATTTTGTTTTATTCGATATATTTAATGCTTAATTAATTGTAATGGCAAATGACGTAATATTGTAGAAAACGACGGTTTCTTCTGAATTGGTACTTCACAAATACTATAAGAAGATTATGAGAGATTTACCCAATATGGCCTTCTCCCTCTCTTAAATTACATCCAATGGACTTTTGCCAAAAAAATAACATCCAATGGCCCAAAATTTTTTTTTTTTTTTCTTTTGCCAAAAAAATAACATCCAATGGCCCAAAATTTTTTTTTTTTTTTGCACATGTTTTCATTTTTTTTTTCACACTTGAGAGCCATTTTTGAAAATTGAGAGAAGATTAAGGCCATAGGGTGTAATTGTTTCATAAATTAAATAAACATACTATTTGGAAAATAAAGATAATTCTCTTCAAAGATTTTTGATACACTAATTTAAGGCATGGTGGTTGTTATTTGGGTCATTAGTTTGATATATATGGCGCTTTACAGAGTTATATTTAGAATATTGAATTCTTTCCTAACCCAGAATGAGATCCTTCACAATTATATCCATAGGCCATACATAGCTGATTCATCTCAATCTCTCAGGTTCATGGATGTTATGAATACTGATTAGTATTGAGTGACATGATACAAGCTGAATACTTTGCACCTTAAGCAAATTCAGCTACAGTGTACGAAATAAATAAGCATCCCCAAAATGCGTAAGTTTGAGAAGCCAACTTATGTAAATGTAAGGTTCATGATGGTCCTAACATGGTGTGATGATTATAATTCATTTTGTTTTTTCAAATGCAGAAACTATTAAGTTCTTTATTCCATTAAAAGATGATGCCATTACAAACTCCTAAACATGATCAAGATGCTAAAGTACATCCTTATTTCCTTCTACTACCCAAAGAAAGCTCCATGCTCTTTTTATGATCAAGATGCTAAAGTACATCCTTATTTCCTTCTACTACCCAAAGAAAGCTCCATGCTCTTTTTCTTCTAGTTTTTGCCTGATTCCTTCATGTTGGCTCCGCCGTGTCCATATCCTCCACCACCACCGCATGAACCGCCACATCCACCACCACCACCGCCAATGATGACTCCACCACCAATACCACCTGATCCGAATCCCTGACCGCCTCCTCCATTGCCTCCATCCCAACCCATGCCCCCGCCGGGCCCAAACCCACCACCACCACCACCACCAAATCCACCACCACCCCCAATCACAACACCGCCACCAGCACCAGCACCACCTGGCCCGTATCCACCACCACCTGGCCCGTATCCCCCTCCATAACCACCAGCTGTGAGTTCACCTTTAAATCCAGATATGTGTCGGATACTCTTTCCTATCTCATTGGAGTGTGCTTCTTCCCTCATGGGAGAATTCTCTCTTCCCACCTCACTGGAGCGTGCTTCATCCCTCTTGAGCGAACTCTCTCTTCCTATCTCATTGGAGCCTGCTTTATCCTTCTGCTTTATCCTTCCTTGAGCGAACTCTCTCTTCCTATCTCATTGGAGCCTGCTTTATCCTTCTTGAGCGAACTCACTCTTCCTATCTCATTGGAGTGTGATTTATCATCCCTCGTGACCGAACTTTCTCTTCCCATCTCACTGGACTGTGCTCCATTCCTCATGGAGGGACCTTCTCTTGCAGCCTCGCCAATCATATGACCAATGAGGCAGAGATACATCGAAACAAGAAACCACAGCATCGCTCCACCCATGATGTTAGTTAGAATCTGAGAAAGTAGGACTTGTGGCTGAACAGAAAATAGAGCCACACTATTTATACATGAACATATGGTGATGGTTAGCATGGGCGCGCCAGTGGGGAGAGAGAGAGAGAGAGAGGTGGCGTATATGGTGAGTCACCAAGATGGGGGTTTTCAGTTGATGGGTGTGATTCGCATGTTTCTTCGACACCTTTTGCTACATTTTCTCAGTGTTCAATACTTCATTATGCAGAGTCTCATTCATTTAGGATAACAAAAATAGAAGTGTTTGATCATTAGGATTAGAGTAAAAATGAGAAAATAACATTGTGAACATCGTGAAAATGTTCGATTAGGAAATATATTATTGATTCGATTTACCTTAAGTGATATTATTCATCAGAAAGGAGAAGTTTCTTTTACAATCAATGAAAGCAGAGTTTTTCTATGTAAGCTGTAAGCAGAGCTATAATCCGAGAGTGCTTAAGTGGTGTATTTGGACATGTTGGCCGCCTTATCCTTCTCACTTTTATCGGTTGTCTCTAACTCGATGCCTTGAAATGTAAGTCTAGATGATCGGTAGTGACTCCCAAAGGCAGACCCAAATCCCCAACCGAGACCTAAACCAACTCCGCAACCCCCACCTTCAAATTGAGTGAACTAGAAGTTATAGCATAACTTGCTGGTGTGTGTATCCAGGTGTGTAGTATAATAATAAGATGCAGAAGTAGATGTACGAATATACGCTTACCAGCACCAACTCCTAAAACGTTCAAAGGCATTCCTGCAACATAAATCTTCAATTCAGTAAGGGTTGCATCAAATGTAAACAAGTTCAAAGGCATTCCTGCAACATAAATCTTCAATTCAGTAAGGGTTGCATCAAATGTAAACAAGCATGAGTTTAAAGTATTACAATCAGACAACAATTAGCTAAGCAAAAGATGAAGCAGTGAGTGGTTATATAATCTGACTGAGACAATTCTGCAGTATGAAACTAAAGAGATAATTACATCTTCAAACGATTCAATAATCTAAGTCTCCATGGCATCAAACTCATAATTGAAAGCTGAAAAAACGAACCTCCAAAACCCCATCCAACGCCAAATCCACAACCAACACCGAACCCTACAAAACTCCAGTTACCAAATATTACGAATTCGAATCATAAGAAAGGAGAAATAATTGCGAATGGGCGTACCGAATCCAACACCGACTCCATATTACGAATTCGAATCATAAGAAAGGAGAAATAATTGCGAATGGGCGTACCGAATCCAACACCGACTCCGGTGAAGTCAGAAAGCACCATTATCTTCAACCAGAGAAATTTTATTTAGGGTTTGGATACAGGCAAATAGTGAATCTGGACTTGTTTTTAAGCGATAAAATCTTCTTTTTTTTGTTGCTGAATCTCTCCCACGCTTTAAATCTGAAGTTGTTTTGTTAAGCGACGTACCAAATCAATAGATCCGGTTCATCAATTAACCGGCCTTTATTCGCCCCGGTCTAGCCATTTACGTAGGAGGTGGCTACACTGATCGTTTGGATCTTTTTGTCAGCTGATATATGATTTTAATATCCTATCTAATTTCATGTGGTGCAGGTCCAAACATACAATTTAACGTAGTGGATTTCAAGTTAGATAATTTCTTGACAAAAAAAAAAAAGAGTTAGTTACATAAATTGAGAAAAAGAAAAACCGACCGAAGTAGACAAGAGGTTATCAAAGGCGATTTTTCCGGAGGTGATAAACGAGCGATTCAAAAGGCGATTGTTAGGTTAATTTTCGATCTGATTCACGGTGATTTCATCGTCGTCGGTGGGGCTTGTGTCGAAGGATCCTGGGGATTTGGAGAAGGTTCGGGATGATGCTAGGGACTCAGCTATCTCGAGTTCGGCTGTAGGAGGAAGTACGGATTTGGGAGGTGAAAAATCTGCACCGAAACCGACACAGAAATCTTTTTCTGCAGTGGTAGCGGATATGAAGAAAATCTCAAAGCATGAGGTTGTTGTTGAAGAGATGATGGCGAGCAAGTGGGTCTAATACCAGAGGATGTTTTCGATGAACAGCCGATCTGGTCTGAGCTTGTGATTGGGAGATTTGCAGATCAAGCTCCAAATTTTCGTGTGATTCACAAAATAGTGAATCGAATTTGGAACCTTGCGGGGTTAAAGGAAGCAAAGGTCGAAGTTTTTATGGTAGGTGAAACTACAGTGAAATTTCGGATCAAACATTCGCCAAAGTTGTGTCCACAAAAGAAGGATTCTGAAGTGGTTCAGAACAGAGATGAAGAGGCGAAGCAAAAGGAGAAAGAGGGGGACTCTGAGACGGAGTTAAATCGGGTTGAGGAGGTTCTACAGGAGACGGGTAGGGAGCTGGTCACGACGCAGAGGGGAGATTTATCCACTTCTGAAAATAGTCAATCAATTTATGAAAATCCGGTTTTTGAGTCCACTGAAAATATTCCAGTGGATGTGTTAAGTGAAAAATGGGTTGAACCAAAATCGCCAGCTCGAAGAGTTAATAATTTGAATTCCAAGGAAGTTGAGATAAGCTCACCATCAAGGTTTAAATGCTTAGAGGATGAACAAGAGGAAGGTGAGATACGTNGTGATACTCGGTCTATGAGATCTCGGTCAGTGCGGGGTGCGAAGAGTTCTGGACCTGGTCGTGGTCGTGGTCGTGGTCGAGGTCGGGTCGGTGGGAAGAAGTCCACTTAAATGGTGGGTTTTTTCTGGAATGTGAGAGGATTAAATAAATCCTCTA
>CM071720.1:5199072-5218358 GCA_036630335.1 Physaria fendleri | reverse complement strand
ATCAACGTAATCATCACAAAGAGTCAAGACTAGTGAATGCCATATGTGAAAGGCCACGTCCAAAGAAGAAAAGTGACGTCGACATGACCGTGTCAGCTTAATTATTGTATTAAGTTGAGTTATAAAGTAGCTCATAGTGTTTCTGTTTTACATCATAGACTTGGTTTTGAGAAAGTTTTCGAGTTTTTGACAACATATATTAACAATACAACACATACATATAAACGTAGCTTTGTGTATTTGAATGTTTATGATTGATTAACCTTCAAATAAATGCACAAGTGTAGCATTGTGTACATTATTTTGGCAGTAAAATTACCACTGTTTTCCAATAGTGTTACAATTCGAATTTTTCATACAAATTCATCAATCCATGGTGGTCTTATTATCATTTCGGTTATATAAACACAACAATGGGTTCAAGTTCTTCTTCTTCAGTAATAATATAATCCAAGCTTATGTGATCTTATTATTCTTCTTTTCCTTCTTTGCTCTATATTCTTTAATGTCACTTTCTACCTTTGCATTCACCCTTGTTTGAAAACCAGGGTATGGTTCATACCCGAAAACCGAGTGCAGAATCTGTAAATTCATTCACACACTCCTACATTAGCTTTTAAAGCTTTCTGGTTACCACATTAAAAGAGTAGTAGTAAGAAGGCAGCTGACAACACAATAATTATTACCTCTAGCAACACGAAGAAGGGAGCCATGAGAAAGGCTTGAGCTAAATTGTCTAATAGTGCAGGTGCTCGTTTCTGTGAGTTTTCAAGTATCAAGAAAAAAAGCTAAATTGTCTAATAGTGCAGGTGCTCGTTTCTGTGAGTTTTCAAGTATCAAGAAAAAACTGTTTTATGCCTCATGAATAACAATGACGAGACACACAACAGAGTATCAATACAAGATAAGCCAAAGAACTCACCTCAAACACTCCATGGCCAACGAACTGCCCAGTCCAACATAACAGCTGAGATGCTAACCCAACCTGAGAAAAAGACAGTTAAATTGTTACAGTATCTACATAACAGAGGGATTTCAATAATGGACTTGGCGAATCATACAGTAAACTAACGAAACGATTCAGAACTCTTGAAGCTATTTATTTAAAACTCAACACATGTCTCTACAAATAAAAACCAAAATTTTATGTGAACAAATGATGTACACTCTAAACATTTGAGATAATAACATATCTTTGTTGTCAAGAACAACACCTATGTCCAAGCACACATTCAAATCCGCTTCATAAATGAGTCGACAACACTTAAAAAAACATTACAAGTCTTCTGACCAAAGTATCAGAATCCTGCAAAACTAGGACGGTGTAAAAGTTGCATAACAAACTACAATGACCAATCATGATAGGACGGTGTAAAAGTTGCATAACAAACTACAATGACCAATCATGAATGTTCAAAGACAGACAGGTATTAGTGTCTCAACGTTAACAGCTAATAAAGAGACCTATAGATAGAGATAGGGATAGAAAGTTAATAACAAATCTATATAAATCGATCTCTACTTGACTACTTCCCTGAACAAAACAATTTATATATACATATAGCCTATAGGGCCTTCAAGTCAAAGCACAAGGAACAATAAATGCATGAAGCACACAATACATATATATATATATACAACACATGGATGCAGATAGTCTTACAAATATGCTTATGCTCAATTATTTAATCCAAGATGTTTTTTTTCTTGTTTCTTTCAAAACCCGAAGTTGAGATTAGAGAAAACAAACCTTAAGGGAAAGAGAAGGTCCTAATCGAACAGCGAGAAAACTGGAACCAACCCAGCAAGAGAAACAAACGAGAGCTGCTAAAAGTCCAGATTTTTTATCCAAACAGATGTAGAACAGAGCATAAATCACGGTGAAAAGAAACCCAAAGTTAAATCGGAGAATGCCATCGAGGGTCAAAGATTGAAAAAACCCTAATTGAGAAGGATCGAAGATTGGGGCCGTGGAGTAGAGGAGAAGTATAGCAGAGAAGAAGATGGGCCAAACGAAAATGATGTGGATTATAATGTTGATCGGATTGCTGTGGTAAGCACCGTAGAAGGCGAAGTGTTTCTCCAGATCGAGTAATCCCATGATACGACTCTTGGTTGATTTGATTTTGTTCTCCAAGGAAGACGAAAGAGATTTACAGACACGTTTTGTGGATTGATGGAAAATGAAGATTTTCACCAAACAGGGGAGATTGAAGACAGAAGTAGAAAGGCTTGAATCAGCAATTGCTAACCTACGCCCTTGAGTACTATTGTCAGCGATTGCTAATCTGCGCTTTCGTAAAGAATGATGTGGATTATAATGTTGATCGGATTGCTGTGGTAAGCACCGTAGAAGGCGAAGTGTTTCTCCAGATCGAGTAATCCCATGATACGACTCTTGGTTGATTTGATTTTGTTCTCCAAGGAAGACGAAAGAGATTTACAGACACGTTTTGTGGATTGATGGAAAATGAAGATTTTCACCAAACAGGGGAGATTGAAGACAGAAGTAGAAAGGCTTGAATCAGCAATTGCTAACCTACGCCCTTGAGTACTATTGTCAGCGATTGCTAATCTGCGCTTTCGTAAAGACTGCTAATCTGCGCTTTCGTAAAGACTGCTAATCTGCGCTTTCGTAAAGACTGCTAATCTGCGCAGATTTTATCTAATGTTTGACAGAATTGAGTAGCTGTGTTATGCGATTGCTAACCTACGCTAACCGGGAGATAGACAGAGATGACCTTACGTAGAAATATCATTAAACCAAAACTTTTGCATAACTGCTAACATGCGCTACTATAACATATTAAATGTAAATATGTAATTGAGAATCCTATGACTTAAATTATTTAAGAATCTCGTTTATTCTTGTTATGAACTTACGTTTTAGAATTGGAAATAGAGGGAAAAGAATCTGATGAGAGGAAGGTTATGTGTAAGAAAAGCATTACCACATGATTTGCCATTAATGGCTGTGATGGTTCAACAAATAGAAGGGATGCGTGATATCATTACAGAGAAACACGTGTGGCATCTTAGTGATAAAGCCATCAAGAATGTTTGTAAGTTACATACTGTATTTGGGTTTCTTGAGAGATTCTTATAAAGACAGGTTTTGAATGTTCTGACATTGATCTTGATCATCTGCAGATATGTTCTACATCATGTTTACTTGTTGGGGATGTTTGTACTTTGGTTCCGCAAAAGTATGAAACATATCCAATATATTTTAATCACTTTGCTGCATTGGGATCTTAAGATTTTGTGATATTGAATCAAATATAGGATCCATACTATGACTCAGAGGAGTACCGTGGAGATGGAGGTGATGGAACTGGTTTTTGGGTCTATGAAACTGTATGTATCTCTTTCTACCATAAAACTAAATATGTAGATGTTGTTGGGTCTAAAGATGTTGCAATGGACTAACCCATCTTGAACTTAATTAGTATATCCTGTGGACCGTTTATGTCCGGTTTGTTTGTAGTGGTTAGCATGAGATCATATATACACCGCAATAAGAGAGGAACATATTTGGCTTTAAGTTTGGTATTAAATGTAAAACTATTATAAGATTGGAAGATAGAGTTGTTTATAATGTTTTGGCTGTTATATTAAAATGGTGCAGCAAGAAGAGATAGAAGAGAAAGCAAGAGCAGAGCTTTGGCGTGAAGAACTCATTGAAGAAATTAAGAGCAGAGCTTTGGCGTGAAGAACTCATTGAAGAAATTGAGCAGAAGGTTGGTGGTTTAAGAGAGCTAGAAGAAGCTGTTACTAAGTAAATAAAAAACGAAGTTGTAAATCATATACCAGCTTTTATACACTTTCTTTGTTGTGTTATGTTCTAAATCATTGAACGAACATGTTCGGAGCACTTGTTCCTTGAGATTTTTTTGTCTCAAAAATAAAATAAAAATGTTGACGAAATCGGATTCGCTGAATAAGTATATAAATAAAGTACTCAATTGGTGCTAAATTAATTGGTCGGGTACACTGGAAAGTGAGTATACCGATGAAAAAGTACTCAATTGGTGCTAAATTAATTGGTCGGGTACACTGGAAAGTGAGTATACCGATGAACAAGCAGCGGAAAATACGCTTGTGCACGATTTGATCTGTCTTTCAGCTGAGCTGCCCTGACGCATAATCAAATTAAAAAAAAATAAGTTAGGGGAAGAGAAATAGAAGAGGTTGTCATGTCTTTGTCAGTAAATCTTCGTGCTTCCATGTTTCAATAACACCTTTTAGAGCTTTTAATTCACACGTGTGGTTTTCTTTGTTTTTTTTTCTTTCAAATTTAACTTCAATATTTTTTTTTGGGTTTGTAAGGAACACATGATACTTGATATAATGAAGAGGGTTTTACACCCTATGGCCTTATTTCCTTCTTAAATTACACCTAATGGCCTTTTGGCAAAAAAATAACACCCAATGGCCCAAATTTTTTCTTTTGCACATGTTTTCATTTTTTTGTTCACACATGAGGGCCATTTTTGAAAATTGGAAGAACATTAACATTTTTTTGTTCACACATGAGGGCCATTTTTGAAAATTGGAAGAACATTAAGGCCATAGGGTGTAATTGTTTCTATAATGAAACATTTTTACTCTAAACAAAAAAAAGTTGAATTACAATTTAGTTTTCTAATTTTAGATTTAATTTGCAAGGGTAGATTTACAATTTTTTATTGTAACCTGTTATGTACTATAGACTGATTTTGGATTTACGTAAGAAACATTTTAAGGTCCAATCCAACAAATTTCCTCCTTCACAAGAGTCCGACACATATATATTCGAGAATCTAGGGATATGACCGTGCCGCCGCACATTTTACTCCGACGGCGATTCAGACGGTGGTCCAGATCTATGCCGAGCTGCCACAGGCGACGGTCAGAAGCTAACCAAACTAATATTAAAATTAAAAAACCACATACCCAGAACACAAGACAAGCAATACCTCACCGTTAAGTCTCTTCGCCGGTTGTAACTTTGTCTCATCATTGAGTTACCTCCTTCCAAACGAAAAAAGCAGTGGTTGATTATCGCAATCTACCCTCGCACCATCTGTGCTTATTGGTGAGACTCAGATGCTAATCGTATAAATGAGGTAGAGAGAATCTTGTGTCTTTGTTGGAGTTTGATCTTCCTAGATCCATTAAGATCCTAATCTTGAGGTCGAGATCAACGATCTTCCGAGATCTAAGGACTACCTAGTGATCCAAAGGGATATCAGTGGACAGACACCCTAAGCGAGATCCAAAACATCCGAGATAACGACGAAGCCTGATAAGCTAGAAGAACGAGGAAGTGATAAAGTGCGTGTTGAAGCCTCCGTGTCTTCTATCCGAACTTCGACGAATTGTAACTCAAAGATCCAACACCACGAAGTTGGTCGTGCCATTGCTTAACCAGAAAACCAGGAGAGATGCGAGACTTTCTTACCAGAGAGTCTTCTCGCCTGGGAAAGAACAACGAACAATGGTGATGTCACCTGCAAGACCGGTCCAATTGTAATATGGACCCCAAACGAAAACTAGAAATTTGGGGCCTTTTTAACAAAAAAAAATCGAAAAAATTAGTCCTATGTGTTTAGCGGGATATGCATTCGAGTACTTGATTTGAAATTAATTTACCCTAACCACTAGACTACAAATATAATTAATATATCATTAACATAAACTAAATTTTATATATATTACATATAAATTTTCCAAAAATTGGGATCTAAAAATTACAAAAAAATTATAAGCAATGGCTTATGTGGTTTATGTCATGGACCGGGTCTGGTGACCTGAGCTGATGAGTGACTTCTCTGACCTTGGAATTCGGTTGATCTCGAACCTAAGAACAAATCTATTATCTACAATCACACCTAAAGCCGACTCTGAAACTTTGTAAGTTTCCAAGCTGAAACTTTGTAAGTTTCCAAGCCAGAAACGAAAGCTCACACGCGTGTTTACTGTGGAAGAACGGTCGGAAAAATTATCGCCAAGGCCGGAGAAAGAAAAGGTCGGAGTAGATTTATAATTATTCCATGTATAAGAAAATAAATACAAACAAAAATAAAAAATGAAATGGAATGTACTCTAGAAGGAAGAGAAAAGATCATTGAACAAGACCGAGTCGCTTTACCAAAAATCTATTATCTTCATTACGCGCCAACGTAGACTTAGCTGTATTTTTTTTCTTTTCCAACATGTCCAGTACATTGACCTAGTCTCTTTATCCACGTGGCACCCCTTCGTTAATCTATGCTTCATTTGTCACAGCCGCCGTAACGGCGTTACTAAACAAAGTTCGTCTTAACTGAGAGAATTTTACGCTGCACCATTTACAGACATAATCTTGTCCTTTTCTTACACGACGTGTCCTTTGCGTGTTTCTTACCGAGTAACAACAAAGCAAAAAAGGAATGAGAACAGATAAAGAAAAAGAAAAATAAGAATTATAACTTTATTTCGTTTTTTTTAATTAACAAATTGGAAGATTTATGATTATGATAATTAGTAAAAGAAAGAAAATTATCCAATATTGAATATTTTGTAAATATATACGCGGTCAGAATTCTTGCTTTATATACACATCTCTACTTCTTCTATCTTTCATCAATCA
Organism: Physaria fendleri; assembly: GCA_036630335.1. Taxonomy (NCBI): domain Eukaryota; kingdom Viridiplantae; phylum Streptophyta; class Magnoliopsida; order Brassicales; family Brassicaceae; genus Physaria; species Physaria fendleri. Next base: position 5,211,745 of record CM071720.1, on the reverse strand, counting down.
TCATCACTCTTAAAAGAAGTTTCCCAAGTCTGAAAATTCTCCAAAACAAAAAAAATCTGATTTTTCTCAATAAAGTTTCGATTTTTAATCTGTTTTAGAGGATGCCAGCAACAGATTTTCAAGGAACATTCGGAAGGTCATTGCTAAGTTTACGGCGAGACCAAGTTGACTCAACACCCGTCACGATTTTCAAGGAACATTCGGAAGGTCATTGCTAAGTTTACGGCGAGACCAAGTTGACTCAACACCCGTCACCGGAACTACTAGCCACCACCATCACAACCACGAACTAAGCAACATGGAGGCTGAGTTAGACTCGTTTCAAAGACAAGTCGCCGAGAAATTCATCGATCTCAACGCTTCTTCAAACGAGCTTCTCTCTCTCGAATGGATCGGGAAGCTTCTCGATTCGTTTCTCTGTTGTCAAGAAGAGTTTAGAGCTATCGCATTCAATCACCGATCTCAGATCTCTAAACCTCCGATGGATCGTTTGATTTCAGATTACTTCGAAAGAGATTTAGCAATCGGAATGCTTGACGAGAAAGATCATCATCATCATTCTTCTGGTAGTACCAATTTAGCGCATCGTAACCGTTCATTCGGAAGAGTCAAAGACAATCACAACCGTTCGATTACTCATTTCAGATCTCTTTCTTGGAGTGTATCAAGATCATGGTCAGCTTCTAAACAATTACAAGCTTTAGCTAATAACTTAGCAACACCTAAACCAAACGACATCGTTTCAAGTAACGGTTTAGCTATACCTGTTTACACAATGACATCAATTTTGCTTTTTGTGATGTGGGTTTTTTTTAGTAGCTGCTATTCCTTGTCAAGACCGTGGGTTACAAGTTAACTTCTTTGTGCCTAGACATTTTCAATGGGCAGCTCCTGTTATGTCTTTGCATGATAAGATTGTTGAGGAATCTAAGAGAAGAGATAGGAAGAATTGTTGTGGATTGCTTAAAGACATGATAAGATTGTTGAGGAATCTAAGAGAAGAGATAGGAAGAATTGTTGTGGATTGCTTAAAGAGATTGATAGGATTGAGAAGTGTTCGAGGATGATGAATGAATTGATTGATTCTATTCAGTTTCCTTTGAGTGATGAGAAAGAAGATGAGTTTAAAGAGAGAGTTGATGAGCTTGTTGAAGTTCGTGATGATTTGAAAAATGGTTTGGATCCTTTTGAGAGGAAAGTTAGAGAAGTTTTTCATAGGATTGTGTTTTTTTTTTTTTTTTTTTTTTTTTTTTTTGTCAGGATCTGATTTTGTCTTTATTTTTACTTTTTGTTCACTGTAAAAATGGAAGCACAAAAGAGAGTCTTATCTCTTTTGTGATGCTAATAGTGATGATGTTTCTGTTTAATCGATTAATCAAACCCGATTTGGTTTTACGGTTCGGATCTTGGTTTATAAGTGATTAGGCAAAACCTCCTTCTCTAAATTCCGTTGGTCGAGGTCTTAAGTTTCCGACCGAAATAAAAGGGTGACCTTTCGTCTGCTTCTCTGAAGAGCTTTCTCTCTGTTCTACCATCATTTTTTTTTTTTTTTTTTTTTTTTTTTTTTGTCAGGATCTGATTTTGTCTTTATTTTTACTTTTTGTTCACTGTAAAAATGGAAGCACAAAAGAGAGTCTTATCTCTTTTGTGATGCTAATAGTGATGATGTTTCTGTTTAATCGATTAATCAAACCCGATTTGGTTTTACGGTTCGGATCTTGGTTTATAAGTGATTAGGCAAAACCTCCTTCTCTAAATTCCGTTGGTCGAGGTCTTAAGTTTCCGACCGAAATAAAAGGGTGACCTTTCGTCTGCTTCTCTGAAGAGCTTTCTCTCTGTTCTACCATCAATCTTTCCCTTTTTTCTCTTATTCAAACTTTTCTTCTTTTTCTTCTTCGGTACAAAGATTCTGGTACCTTTTTATTCTTCTTCATCCATGATCTTTCTCTTCTTTGTGACTTTTCTTCTTCGGTACAAAGATTCTGGTACCTTTTTATTCTTCTTCATCCATGATCTTTCTCTTCTTTGTGACTTTGCCTCCACTGTGCTCATTATCATGAATTCCTTCTTGTTTCGGCGCAAAACCCCGTTCTTTCTCTGTTTCTGCTGCGAAAGACCCTTCTTTTAAATCTTCTGTTACAGTGAATTTAACCCCGTTCTTTCTCTGTTTCTGCTGCGAAAGACCCTTCTTTTAAATCTTCTGTTACAGTGAATTTCGTTGTCTAAAGAGAGACTCTCTTTATCCCCATCTTCAAAGATTGGATTTTTCATCATCTTCAAAGCTGGTTTGTTTTGGATAGGGATGGGTAGGGTTAAGTTGAAGATTAAAAGACTTGAGAGCACAAGCCAGAGGCAAGTTACATACACGAAGAGAAAAAATGGGATATTGAAGAAAGCCAAAGAGTTATCCATTTTGTGTGATATTGATATTGTCCTTCTTATGTTTTCTCCTAGCGGAAGAGCTACTGCTTTCCATGGAGAACACAGGTTCAGTAATCTTAAAACATCCTCAAGTTTTTTTGCTCTTTTATCATCTTTGATTCTGTGTTTCAATCATTCATGTACAGCCACTGATTTTGGTTAAGGAACTCATAATTTTATAAGGAATTAGCTGGAATTGTGAGAGTATTGAATAGATTAGGGTAATTTGACCAGTTGTTTAGTTGGGACCTTTTTGGCTTTAGGGGAGATTAAGGACTCTAAAACAGACCCTTAACTGTCCTATTTTTCTTACAGTTTTCTTTCAGATGCTTTCCTATATGTAAGCACTAAAGAGTGATTTGGTTTCCTGAATCTATCAGAGGGGGATGATGGATTGAGGTTTTGTATTCAAGAGTCTTGCAATATACTGATGAGTCTTAACTTGGCTTTTGTGTAGTACCATTGAACAAGTTATTTCCAAGTTTGCGCAATTAACTGCACAAGAAAGGACAAAAAGGTATGGTAAGCATTATACTAAGATGACTATCAATCTTTTGATGTAATTTGTGTTATGAAACTAAATTAAAGTGTCCTCTTTTCTAATGTAACAGGAAACTGGAGAGCCTTGAAGTAAAGACATAAAAACTAGAGTGTTTTTTTTTCCTTTATTTTCATCAACTTTTTTGTTTATTTGAAACAGAAAGTTGAGCTTATTTGTTTTGCTCAATTGCAGGCATTGAAGAAGACTTTTAAGAAACTGGATCATGATGTAAATATACATGACTTTTTAGGAGCAAGGTAATTGCCATGACTTCTTGTAATTAATAACCATATCTTCTCATTGTAAGTCTCTGATATATCTGAGATCTTGTTGTCTACTCTATCCTGCAGGAATCAAACGTTTGAGGTATGGATAGACCATCTTTGGTTCTTGAACGTTCTTGGATACTTTTTAATCTCTTTGAGTCAAATTTTTAAAGTCTGTATTAACATACACGACAGGGTTTAAGTAGCCAAGTAGCAATGTACCAAGCTCAGCTTATGGAGTGTCATAGGAGGTTGAGGTGTGAAAATTTAAAGTCTCTTGAATTATAAAGTTTTGCTTCTTGATATCTTTGTCTTATTAGTACTCCTTTTCTTTTGGTGGCTGTTTCTAGTTATTGGACAAACATCGATAGAATAGAAAACACTGAGCACATCAACTTACTGGAAGAATCATTAAGGAGATCTATTGATAGAATCCAGAATCACAAGGTGTGTTATTATACTTCCCTTTACACTAAATCATTGTAGACCTAAGATTCAGGAGTTCATTACAGTTCCTTCATATTGCAGGGGGAGGTAATAATAGTATGCAAGAAGCTCACTCAATGTCTTGGCTTCCTGATAATGATAACCAGCAAACAATCTTACCTGGTGATTCCAGTTTTCTTCCTCACAGGTAAGAGTCCAAGTCACAAATTTAAAAACCTTTTCATTTATAAAAATGCTCAAACAAGTCTACTCTACTGTTTGCGACAGAGAGATGGATGGTTCGATTCCCGTTTACTCAAGCTGCTTCTTTGAGTCTACAAAACCAGAAGATCAGATATGTAGCAACCCAGGACAACAGTTTGAGCACTTAGAACAACAAGGAATTGGTTGTTTGGGCTTACAACAACTTGGAGAGGAATATACATATCCTACACCATTTGGTGCTTTGGGAATGGAAGAAGATCAAGAGGAAAATAGAAAATCTGAAATCGAATTGAACAACTTGCAACAGCAGCAATGCAAGAAGCTCACTCAATGTCTTGGCTTCCTGATAATGATAACCAGCAAACAATCTTACCTGGTGATTCCAGTTTTCTTCCTCACAGGTAAGAGTCCAAGTCACAAATTTAAAAACCTTTTCATTTATAAAAATGCTCAAACAAGTCTACTCTACTGTTTGCGACAGAGAGATGGATGGTTCGATTCCCGTTTACTCAAGCTGCTTCTTTGAGTCTACAAAACCAGAAGATCAGATATGTAGCAACCCAGGACAACAGTTTGAGCACTTAGAACAACAAGGAATTGGTTGTTTGGGCTTACAACAACTTGGAGAGGAATATACATATCCTACACCATTTGGTGCTTTGGGAATGGAAGAAGATCAAGAGGAAAATAGAAAATCTGAAATCGAATTGAACAACTTGCAACAGCAGCAGCAGCAGCAGCAACAACAACAACAACAACAACAAAATCATGCAATCTATGATCCAATGGCTAATGATAATGGTAGCTGTTATCAAATTCCTCATGATCAGTCCATTTTTGTCAATGATCATCATCATCACCACCATCACCATCAAAATCAAATTCCTCATGATCAGTCCATTTTTGTCAATGATCATCATCATCACCACCATCACCATCAAAACTGGGTTCCAAATTCAATGTTTGGCCAAACTTCTTACAACCAGGTTTGTTGTTTCACACCTCTATTGGAACTATCTAGCTATATGATGATTCACCAAACTAATTTTATCTCTGTACCTTTTTGGTGATTGCAGCAACCGAACTAACTCAAGAAGACAATGACTTATGTTTGTATGATGCCTGGACTTATGTCTACTGACCAAGGACTAGTTTGAGCCATTGCTGCTACATTGTCTATATAGAGAGAGTGTACATGTTTTTTTGTATGTATGAGCTTTTGTCATATGCTCAAGAGGAGTTTTAGGCATTTTGTGTGTAAGAGATGTTGTCTAGGAACCATATATCTTATAAAAATGATAAAAAATATAATCAAACATATTTATTTAATTAACATAATGATCCTCTCTAACAATAAGACAAGATATGAAGGCTTAGTATGTTATATGTATAAATTTGAGCAGCACCAAGTTTAACATAATACCCAACTGAACCAACACACTATAAGCACATAACTAATAACACATCCATTAAATTCCCGCTCTTCACACTTCTCTCGTTCCTCCATGCTACCAGAGCCCCGCCACCATGGCGGTTTACAGATCTTGGACGCGGAGACCGCGCAGCCAATTCGGGCACCTTCCTCGCACTGCTCTTGGATTTGAGTTTCGCAATGCTTGAAAGCAGCTGTCCATGAATCAAAGGATCGGAAAGCTAGAACGTATGGACCTAATTCTGATCCACAGGAGGGAACTGGTACCCGGAGAAGCGGTTTCGGACGTTCAAACACGACTGTAGTCGCAGCAGCTGAGTAATCTTCCATTTCTAGCTCTTTGTTGCCTCAACAGCCTGCATTTTAGTGACAAGCTGAGTTAGAAAAAAGGCCACAATGCGCAAGCGCACACACACAAACATAAAGAAAGACACCAAATAGTGGAATTGGTTAATCAAGTCACAAGCTGTATAGTTCTACAGAGTCATTAGTTCTACAGGGTATTAGTAATTCGAGTCAAGGAGATTAAAAAGTATCCATAGATTCTCAGATTTGCTTCAGGTTCAGAAGTTAATTACAAATTGAGATGACGAGAGAGACGAAGCCATTATTCCAATACTGATTCAATTCTGAATCTCGGAAGAAAAATTTGTAAGTACAATCATTAAGAGAACCCTAATCTTCAAATCCCAACCTGAGAAATCCACAAACTTCATACAGGAAACGAAAAAAAAAAAAAAAAACCCAGATTGAAGAAAACCCAAGCTCTTCCACTCTCGATTGAGCAAAAAATCAGCTTAAGAAAACCAAACACCGAATTTTTCTTAATAAAAAACAGAGAAAACCCCCCAGAAATCTGGAAATGTAGAGACAGAGAACAATTAATCAACGACCTTGGATCAGGCTGGGTAAAATCATAAGACCAAAGGGTTGATTTTGATCAATCAGCTAGAAACAACAATACCAAGCAGCTCAAAGCTAGCTGAAACTCATACAACGCCGTGAAAAAAATCGCCCCTTTTTTGGCTTTAGATACACTAACGTCTAAATCCTACAATTTGGCTTAAGGGGGAAAACAAACCCAAAAGAGAGGAAGAGGAGATGAAGAAGAATCTGGTGCGCTCCGGTTTAGGCAAAGGAAGGTCTAAACGTTCACACGATGATCACGTTCATTTGCGATCGGACGGCTAGCCAAACTTCTAAAAATCGTCTCTTTTATGTGCAAACCTCTCCAAGAAGAAAAAGATTCAAACTATGACTTCGAATATCAAAACTTTATAGCTCCATCAGCTGAGCTTGGGAAATTGCTACTTGGTTACTTAGACCCTGTCGTGTGATAATGTTAACTCAGGTTTTAGCAATTTGACTCAACGAGGTTCAAAACTAACTCAAGACAATGACTTATGTTTGTATAATGCCTGGACTTATGTCTGATCAAGGACTAGTTTGAGCCATTGCTACAATGTCTATAGAGATAGTGTACATATGTTTGTATGTATGAGCTTTTGTAATATACTCTAACAATAAGACAAAATATGAAGCTATGGTAAGACTCTAAGCATAGTTTAAACATGCTATCTTAAATATTTAACATGCTATCTTAAATATTTAATTAACATAATGATTCTGCAACAAAAGGCGAACATAGAACAAGACGTAACCAATATTGTAAACTAGAAAAAACCAGTCTTTTGTTGTCATAATCCATTTTTGCTTAAATTAAAAACACAAAACTTTAAACATTCTGTTGTAGAAAAGACATATGTAAGCAAATGTGGTTTTCTCTCCCATCATTCCTCACCATCTTCGTCTTCTTCGTCACCATCTTCATCAGAATCATCTTCCTTCCCCTAGACATAGATATGGTTTGGAAAAACTTATCAGGTAACTGATACTCCACAATGAGATAGTTTCAGATCAAGAATAACACAATGCTCTGTCTTAGGATAACTCTAATAACTCTAATAGGTGCGGGGAATTTTAAGTAGAAAACTCAACCAAGCAAAGGAAATTAGATGATGTTTTTACCTCTTCATCTCCATCATCGTCTTCATTAAAGTCCTCTTCATCAGCCTCCTACAAAATTACATAAACAATTCCCCAAAATCTTCAACCAACTCATATGCTCTAAACAAAGTTGAGACTGAAAAATGAAGCTTACATTGTTGAAGTATGTGAGAGGGCACATCCATTAAATTCCCGCTCTTCACACTTCTCTCGTTCCTCCATGCTACCAGAGCCCCGCCACCACGGCGGTTTACAGATCTTGGACGCGGAGACAGCGCACCCAATTCTGGCACCTTCCTCGCATTGCTCCTGGATTTGAGTTTCGCAACGCTTGAAAGCAGCTGTCCATGAATCAAAGGATCGGAAAGCTAGAACGTATGGACCTAATTCTGATCCACAGGAGGGAACTGGTACCCGGAGAAGCGGTTTCGGACGTTCAAACACGACTGTAGTCGCAGCAGCTGAGTAATCTTCCATTTCTAGCTCTTTGTTGCCTCAACAACCTGCATTTTAGTGAGAAGCTGAGTTAGAAAAAGAGCCACAATGCGCCAAGCCCACACACACACACATAAAGAGAGACACCAAATAGTGGAATTGGTTAATCAAGTCACAAGCTGTATAGTTCTACAGAGTCATTAGTTCTACAGGGTATTAGTAATTTGAGTCAAGGAGATTAAAAAGTATCCATGGATTCTCAGATTTGCTTGAGGTTCAGATGTTAATTACAAATTGAGATGATGACGAGAGAGACGAAGCCATTATTCCAATACTGAGCCAATTCTGAATCTCGGAAGAAAAATTTGTAAATACGAACATTAAGAGAACCCTAATCTTCAAATCCCAACCTGAGAAATCCACAAACTTCATACAGGAAACGAAAAAAAAAACACCCAGATTGAAGAAAACCCAAGCTCTTCCACTCTCGATTGAGCAAAAATCAGCTTAAGAAAACCAAACACCGAATTTTTCTTAACAAAAAACAGAGAAAACCCCCAGAAATCTGGAAATGTAGATACAGAGAACAATAAATCAACGACCTTGGATCAGGCTGGGTAAAATCATAAGACCAAAGGTAAATCAACGACCTTGGATCAGGCTGGGTAAAATCATAAGACCAAAGGGTTGATTTTTGATCAATCAGCTAGAAACAACAACACCAAGCAGCTCAAAGCTAGCTGAAACTCATACAACGCCGTGAAAAAAATCGCCCCTTTTTTTGGCTTTAGATACACTAACGTCTAAATCCTACAATTTGGCTTAAGGGGGAAAACAAACCCAGAAGAGAGGAAGAGGAGATGAAGAAGAATCTGGTGCGCTCCGGTTTAGGCAAAGGAAGGTCTAAACGTTCACACGATGATCACGTTCATTTGCGATCGGACGGCTAGCCAAACTTCTAAAAATCGTCTCTTTTATGTGCAAACCTCTCCAAGAAGAAAAATATTCAAACTATGACTTCGAAAAGCAAAACTTTATAGCTCCATTAGCTGAGCTTGGGAAATTGCTACTTGGTTACTTAGACCCAGTCGTGTGATAATGTTTACTCAGGTTTTAGCAATTTGACTCAACGAGGTTCAAAACTAACTCAAGACAATGACTTATGTTTGTATAATGCCTGGACTTATGTCTGATCAAGGACTAGTTTGAGCCATTGCTACAATGTCTATATTTTTTGGCTTTAGATACACTAACGTCTAAATCCTACAATTTGGCTTAAGGGGGAAAACAAACCCAGAAGAGAGGAAGAGGAGATGAAGAAGAATCTGGTGCGCTCCGGTTTAGGCAAAGGAAGGTCTAAACGTTCACACGATGATCACGTTCATTTGCGATCGGACGGCTAGCCAAACTTCTAAAAATCGTCTCTTTTATGTGCAAACCTCTCCAAGAAGAAAAATATTCAAACTATGACTTCGAAAAGCAAAACTTTATAGCTCCATTAGCTGAGCTTGGGAAATTGCTACTTGGTTACTTAGACCCAGTCGTGTGATAATGTTTACTCAGGTTTTAGCAATTTGACTCAACGAGGTTCAAAACTAACTCAAGACAATGACTTATGTTTGTATAATGCCTGGACTTATGTCTGATCAAGGACTAGTTTGAGCCATTGCTACAATGTCTATAGAGATAGTGTACATATGTTTGTATGTATGAGCTTTTGTAATATACTCTAACAATAAGACAAAATATGAAGCTATGGTAAGACTCTAAGCATAGTTTAAACATGCTATCTTAAATATTTAACATGCTATCTTAAATATTTAATTAACATAATGATTCTGCAACAAAAGGCTGAACATAGAACAAGACGTAACCAATATTGTAAACTAGAAAAAACCTGTCTTTTGTTGTCATAATCCATTTTTGCTTAAATTAAAAACACAAAACTTTAAACATTATGTTGTAGAAAAGACATATATGTAAGCAAATGTGGTTTTCTCTCCCATCATTCCTCACCATCTTCGTCTTCTTCGTCACCATCTTCATCAGAATCATCTTCCTTCCCCTAGAGATAGATATGGTTTGGAAAAACTTTATCAGATAATTGAATCTCCACAGTGAAATAGTTTCAGATATTAAGAATAACACAATGCTCTGTCTTAGGATAACTTTAATATCTAATCTTCATAGGTGCAAGGAATTTTAAGTAGAAAACTCAACCAAGCAAAGGAAATTAGATGATGTTTTTACCTCTTCATCTCCATCATCGTCTTCATTAAAGTCCTCTTCATCAGCCTCCTACAAAATTACATAAACAATTCACCAAAATCTTCAACCGACTCATATGCTCTAAACAAAGTTGAGACTGAAAAATGAAGCTTACATTGGACTCATATGCTCTAAACAAAGTTGAGACTGAAAAATGAAGCTTACATTGTTGAAGTATGTGAGAGGGGAAGATCTATTTACTTTGCCCTCTTTCCATTTGATAGAGGTGGCTGTGATTTTCGTTGTCCCTTCTTCGAGGAAGGTGAAAGTCTTTGTTAGTTTTTCATCCTCAAAATATGGATTGGGATTGAAGTGCTGTGATTGACAAATTTAACAACAATCAGTAAACTATGAAACTAAAAAAACTAACAATCAGTCAGAGATAAATCAAAATATGATAAAGAATCATAACAACAAAGAGCTGGATTGAAACAAACTTACAAAAGTGATAGAGTATCCAGATTTCACATCTTTGGCATCCTCAACATCCAGAGAGCTAAGATATTTAAAAATCTGTCAAAAGAAACAGGAAACTGAATCAAAGATGACAATGTGAATCAATTACGCGAAAGCTCATAAGGAAAACACAAACCTTTTGATCCTCTTCTGTCAAAAGTTCACCTAGAGCAGGATGACTCAAGAACTAAAACAAAATCAGATTCCCAAGAATAAACAGGTTTGAAACTCTGAATTGAATAAAAACAGAATAGAGAATCTTACTTACAGCTCCCAAGAATAAACAGGTTTGAAACTCTGAATTGAATAAAAACAGAATAGAGAATCTTACTTACAGCGGTTAACCAGAAATCAGGGATTGATTTAATAATCTCATTACGCTTAACATAAACAGGCTTCCTTATCTCATTATACTTCTGCTCCACTGCCAAAACTTCATCACTAGCCTTTTCGTTTATCTATAAACCCAAAAAAAAAAAACGAAAAGTCATTGAGAGGACTCAATATAATCAAATATTCTTCACTTCTCTACAGAAATTGGAAAAGTCAAAATTTTCAAGCCTATCATATAATCCTCCATGTGAACACCATAATATAAATGAAAAAGATACCGACTTTTCTCATAATTATCAAAATGAAAAAGAACTTAATCTAGAGAATCAAACCCAGAACAACTCTCATAAACCAAAGCAATAATGAACATCGGTACAGGGAAATTCAGGAGGCAAAGTAAAACATGGGGATTGTAAAGAAAGGATTTTTTTTTGGGTCTTAATATACCTTCTCGAGATCGTCTTGGATCTCTTGAAGCTTTTCAATTGAAAGGACAAGCTCTCCATCGATTTCCTCAACGTTTTCTTCTTCGATTTTAGCCTTCTTGCTCTTGTCCGCAACCATTTTCACTTCAATTCGTAACCCTAATAAACACTGTGGAATTTGTCTTCTCTGCAACTTTCCGAGAGAATTACCGCTAAAATCGTATCTATATGTTTGTTCGGTGAGTGATGCGTGATTAGGGTTTTTGAGGAGGGTTTGTTGACCAATTAGATTACGTCAAACGTGACGAAAAGGATAGTTTAGTCATTTCATCAAAAGCTCTGTGTTAATTTAAAGATTATTAAATTAAGAATTTTTTACACCTAATAACACCACAAAAAAAAATTACACTAAATAGCACAAGAATTCCAAAATTACACAAAATAGCACAAATTTTTTTTTGTTTGCTCATGCTTTTTTTTTTTTACAAAAGAAAAAATTATTATGCTAATTTATGTAATTTTGGAGGGTGATTGTACTATAGGGTGTAAATGATTCTTAAATTAATTATGTTCCTTTTTTTTGTCGACAAAAAAAAAAAAAACAAAAAAAAAAAAAGAAACAAACATATTAGGTCATGAATCAAGTATTCATATTTTGATTACACTCTACAGATGTTCTGTAAGTATTAAAATTAATTTTCTTATAAAAAAAATTAGTATCGATATATGCTTTAAAACTTGTTAATATTTGATATATACATGGGCTTTCTAATGAGTTTTTAAGGGTTCTTAAGTAAGTATAGTTCTAACTGAATAAACATGGGCCTATAGTCTTGTCTAGAAAAAGATAATTACAGTTCTGGCTTGCTAATAGCCACTAGGTCATGTGCTTTGTACTGACCCGGTAAGAAAAGGTTCAGAGCTAAGCAATGATTCATGAGACTGGTGTCAGTTCAAATACGGTTCTTTAGCTTTTTTCTTGTTATGCCCAACTCTGTTTTTAACTACTTCTATGGTTTTTTTTTTTTTTTAACATCAAGTCAAAAGAAAGTTTTTAACCTATTGAATCTTGTACTTCTCGTAGCTTCATTCAGTCCGCAACGCTTGGTAATTCCATTGAGAGAGCAGTTTCGTCCGATCCACAACGCTTGATAGCTCCGTTGAGAGAACTGGTTGCCTTAAAATATCCTGATTGAATTTATTCTGGAATTTGGTGATTTAATTGTCACCGGTGTGACTCGAACCCCAACATATATGTTGATGAGAGATGTTTTAACCAACTGAGCTGCACATACTCGTCCTACTTTTATAGTTTGAAAAAATGTCTAGATTTCACAAATATCGCAATATGTATGCTCCAAGAATATAGATATCTATATCTATAAAGTTGTCTTGTTCTCTTCATCCAGGGTGTCCACGTGTCCCTTATTTTATCAGT
>CM071720.1:5086230-5105764 GCA_036630335.1 Physaria fendleri | reverse complement strand
TTTAATATTTAAATTATTTAATTTATTACAATTAAATTGTAATTTAATTAAATATTAAATACAAATTATAATTATTGATCCATTAAAAGAATAATAGAAGAAAAATAAATTAAACACAATTAAAATATATAGATATATATATATTACTATTATATTTAATATTTGAAAAAGTGTTTATAGTTTAGTGGTGGAGGTATTTGAAATGTATTTATGTGGTGGATAATTTGATTTGTGTAGAAATCGTTGGCTTAGAGAAGGAGATCGCAACACTAAATATTTTCACGTATCGGCAAAGGCTAAACAAAAGAAATTGTATATTCGAAGTATAGCAGATATGCAAGGACATTTACATTACGGAGAGAAGCAGATTAGTCGTTTAGCTATTGAATATTTTCAAGTTCTGTATACAAGTATACCAGTTACTCAGGGAAGGTATCAACAAGTGTTTATAAATTTTGAAAAGCGCATATCTCAGGAAGTTAATGATTCCCTAACTAGAGCAGTCTCATTAGAAGAAATTAAGACTGCATTTTTTGCTATTGGTGCCTCTAAAGCCCCTGGACCCCTTTTTACCATGACTTTTGGTCCGAAATTAATTCGGAGATCTTGTCTGAAGTGAACCGTTTTTTTGTTTCAAGAAAAATGGATTCATTGCAGAATCATACCAACCTATGCCTCATCCCAAAGGTTACAGACCCAAGCACCATGGTGGACTTCAGACCTATAGCTTTTTGAAATGTAAGCTATAAAATCATCTCCAAAATTCTCGTTAACAGATTAAAGGACCACTTATCAGACATTATATCCCCAAATCAAGCTGCTTTTATTCCGGGGAGGATGATTACAGATAATTGCATTGTGGCTCATGAGTTCTTTCACTCCTTGAAATCCAGAAAAAGGCAATGGGGTTTCCTTCAGGAAACCATGGAAAGAATGGGTTTCGCCCCTTTATGGATTCAATGGATTATGCAATGTATAACGACAGTATCATATTCAGTATTAATCAATGGCAACCCTTATGGCCATTTTCAACCACAACGAGGACTGCGTCAAGGAGATCCCCTGTCACCTTATCTATTTATTTTATGTGCAGAAGTCCTTTCTCATATGATGTATCAAGGAGAACAATCGGGTCATTTTCGTCACCTTATCTATTTATTTTATGTGCAGAAGTCCTTTCTCATATGATGTATCAAGGAGAACAATCGGGTCATTTTCAAGGGATTCGGGTGGGAACTACTGGTCCTAGGGTATCACATCTTCTTTTCGCGTATGACTCGCTATTTTTCACCTTAGCAAATAAACGGAGCGCGACTGCCATTAAGAATATTCTCCATTCTTATGAAGCTGTTTCGGGTCAAGCTATTAATCTTCATAAGTCGTCTATTACTTTTGGAGCACTAGTTCCGAGATCAACCCAGTTATTACTCAGTCGTCTATTAGTCGTCTATTACTTTTGGAGCACTAGTTCCGAGATCAACCCAGTTATTACTCAGACGTATATTGGGGATTACTAATGCTGGAGGGGGTAAATATTTAGGACTTCTGGAGGAATTTCAAAGAAAGAAAGCTGAAACTTTTGCTTACATTTTGGAGAAGTTAAAAGATAAAACTAAGGGTTGGGGTAAGAAATTTTTATCGCCTGGAGGAAAAGAGGTGTTAGTTAAAGCTGTAGCTATGGCGATGCCGGTTTATTGTATGAACTTATTTAAATTGCCTAAGGAATTTTGCAACGATTTAGAGAGGGTCATCTCTGATTTTTGGTGGGATAAAGATGAGACTAAAAAAGGGATGCATTGGTTGGCTTGGAAGCGCTTATGTATTCCCAAGAAAGAAGGGGGTTTAGGTTTTAGGGATTTTGAAGCTTTTAATTTAGCTTTGCTTGGGAAACAAGCCTGGAGAATTTTTCAAGAGCCACAAAGTCTAATGGTTCAAGTTTTAAAAAATCGATATTTCCCTAATGGAAATATATTAAATGCCAAACAAGGAAAGCAAGCTTCATATATTTGGAAATCATTACTTCAAGGAAGAGATTTGTTAAGAAGGGGTCTACGATTTGAAATAGGAAATGGGTCACTAATCCATGTCTGGACAGATCCTTGGATAAAGGATAATCCTCCTCGAGCCCCTCGGAAAATAGACAATGCACCAATACAGTTACAAGTTGCCGATCTGTTACTACCAAATACCAATGTATGGGACAAAGATGAGGTTAGACAGTATGTATGGGCTGATGATGTTGACACAGTTTTAAGAATCAAATTATGTGCAACGGCTACACGAGATTACTTAGGTTGGTATTATAACAAATTGGGATGTTATACAGTTAAATCAGGTTATTGGTTAGCAATACAATCTGACAATTACAATAATACACCACCACCTCCAGGAGATCACATTCTTAAACAGAAGATATGGAAACCACCTCCAGGAGATCACATTCTTAAACAGAAGATATGGAAATTATCTATGGCTTCAAAAATTCAACATTTTCTATGGAAAATTGTAAGTGATATTTTACCTACAAGGCAAACATTAATGAGACGTCATATTATTCAAGAATCAAGGTGTAAGAGATGTGGCATACAAGATGAATCTGTGGACCATGTTCTCTTTTCTTGTCATTATGCCCAAAGAGTTTGGAGTATGGCAGGGGTTACGATCCCAAATATTGCATATTCAAATCAGTCTCTGTTTTCAAAATTACATAATATACTTGATATCGCCATTCGTGCTGATTCTGATATAGAGTACACATTACCAATATGGATTATGTGGAGATTGTGGAAGGCTCGGAATATGTTAGTTTTCCAACAACATGTTATTACAGAACAGGAAACTCTGCGTAGGGCTCAAACGGATTCAACAGAATGGAATTTTACGACACGGAATTGCAATCAGCATCACCAACGGTCTCGTATTAGAAGAGTACAATCATGGACACCACTGCCTCCTCTTTGGACAAAGTGTAATTACGATGGTTCGTGGAGACGAAACTTTTTAAGTGGAGCAGGATGGGTGATGCGTAATCATCTGAGCCACTTTATTATGGCAGGACACTCGGTATGTTCTACACCATCAAATCTATGGCAGGACACTCGGTATGTTCTACACCATCAAATCCACTTCAAGCTGAATTTAAAGCTTTGTTAATGGCTATGAAACAAGCAGAACGGTTGGGGTTACGAAAAATAATTTTCGCAGGAGATAACAGGGATGTTTCAAAACTCCTTAACGGAGATATGTTGAATTTTGAAGCTCTTAATTATATTAGAGATGTTAAAGCTCATGTAACTAGTTTTGAGGAAGTGAAGTTTGTGTGGACTCCACGTCTGGAAAATTCAGAAGCAGACGTTTTTGCTAAGATTCCTTTACCTAGAAATTATACATATCAGATTTATAATTATCTTCCTGCTGTAATTGTCTGATAGAGTTAACAGATCTTTTGATCATTCATCAATAAGAAAGTTTTTGAGTTTAAAAAAAAAAATCTACTATTAATAAACGGTTATATATATTAAGTTATGAGTTAGATTTGAAAATTTTTCATAGTCTAGCGGTTGTGTTCTTACTGTTCGTGTGGTAGGTGAGGTTCGATTCCTCTTGGAGTCATATATTTAATAAGATTCTTTAATATATTTAATAAGTTTGTGATGTAATTAGATTCTTTAATAAGTTCATCACTAAAAATAACTAGGATTTTTGACCCGCACTACGTGCGGATTTATTTTCATCTTATTTCACTAAGAAACGCACACTAATGATTAAAAGTTTCTTTCGCTATTTTAAATTTACATATGAACGTTCTGATTTTGAAGTCACTGATACAACATGGAAATCGATTATAAAGTTTGGAAAAAAACATAAACTTAAAATTGAACCAAGGTCAGACTGTCAAGTGCTCAACCCTTAACAATAAGCGGTTATCTTCACTATGCTTTTGGTGGTTTCGGATAACTATAAGCTGGAGACACCTGGAACTAATTAATTTTTTTTGAAAAGCCACTTTAAGAGAAGCATATCTTTCACCGAATCCACACCCAAAGAAAAGCCACTTTAAGAGAAGCATATCTTTCACCGAATCCACACCCAAAGTTTTTGAAAATATACATGATCACCATCTGAGACTGCACCATCAGTTCCTATGCAATCACCATCTTCCTCCTCATCTCTTCTCTTAGGTAACAGTGAAGGAGGCAAGAGAGATCCCTAAAAAAATTCAAGCCAAAAGACAATATTAAATTACACAACCAAGTTAGTTACAAAATTTTAATAATAATGCGAAGAATAATAAGGTAAATGCCAGCCTCTCCACCATCTAATTGAGCAACAATGTGATAGCTTGCATCATGCACAAAAACACCTTGCCTAGACTACTTGAAGACATCCCTAGATCCCCTTCCCCTAAAACTACAGACACAAACAAAAAGAGACGGTTAAGCTCATTTATAATTCATCGTATACTCGTGGATCTTCTGAATACACAATTCAACACAAACAAAAAGAGACGGTTAAGCTCATTTATAATTCATCGTATACTCGTGGATCTTCTGAATACACAATTCACGATGAATCATAGTAAAATTCATGACTATTTCGCTTTAGGAATAGCTCTTCAGAGTTCAGTCTGATCATAAACCCAAATGTTTCCTCCAATTTAAGGCTAATCACACAAGAATCTCAAAAGAAGAATGCCATCAATAGGAAATTAAAAAAAAAAAACCTGAGTAAACTCAACATATCAACTTCACAGACTATTGAATAAGATCAAAGCGGACCGAAAAAAAAACCTGAGTAAACTCAACATATCAACTTCACAGACTATTGAATAAGATCAAAGCGGACCGAATCAACAGCAGAAACAAAACATGCCGTAGATCACTAAATTTTCAAACTCAAATTTTCAAGCAATTTAACACTAAAAAAAAAAAAAACAAAGCACACTTGACTATACGTTGACAAAGCATATTCTTCAACAGAATCTTCTTTCCTCTGGCTCATTTTCAAATCTCTAAGAACCAAAGATAATGAAATTAGTGCCTCCGCGGCCTTATCACTATGGGAATATAAGATTTTCCAAAGCATTATCTTGAGAGAGGGTAAGGAAAAGGACTCAAAGGCACTCAGAATTGTGAAACTGGGTCTCAAGCTAAAACGAAGCTAACTGATACGCAAGAGTTGAAGCATATACCTGTTTTGAGATCATGGGAGGAGTGAACGCTAGGTTGGTACAACAACTTCTTACCGTCTCAACTATTTTTCATAAGGCCAAAACATGAAAGATTTGGATTCTCGCTAGGTTGGTACAACAACTTCTTACCGTCTCAACTATTTTTCATAAGGCCAAAACATGAAAGATTTGGATTCTAGTCCTAGAAAACAAAACAAACAATTAGTTATATATATATAAACATACAATTAGTTATATGCACATATATATTTTTTGATAAGAATATATGCACATATTAACAGAACAAAGATGTAAAGCTCAAATTACACCATCAAATAACAGAACAAAGATGTAAAGCTCAAATTACACCATCAAAGAGATCTCTATAAGCATTCAAGTCATGGTAGAGAGCACGACCTTTGCTAGTAAATTATTCGAAAGCTTGAGCAATATGTAAAGCTACTCTTAGTCGCATCCCCAACTTCATCGGTTGTGACTCCCCTAAACAACAAACTATAATCACAACACAATCAACATCAAAGAGGATAGTGTATATTAGATGAAGAAAGTTACAATATGTCCAGGGAAAAACTTACAATGGGAAAAACCTATCATAATATAACCATTTTGTAAACTATTAGCGGAATAGTATATTTAGAAAGAAAAATTGAATCTGACGTGGACACTCTCATAACATAACCATTTTGTATGATGTAGATACCTTGAGAGTGAGAGATGTCATAGACAAAGAGAAAGTGAAACAGAGACTTATTCACACATACAAATTAATATATGAGAGGATATGGATTATGTATCGCTTTCCCGAATTCCCGGTTTGTCAAATTTCTGAGCAGTACTGAATCTGCAAGTCCACCAAAAACTCGAAAATGAGTATTTATTACAAGATAACTTTTACAGCAAGAAACTAGGAACACGGATGTTACACATATTAACAGGACAAACATGTAAAGCTCAAATTACACCATCAAAGAGAACTCTATAAGCATTCAAGTCATGGTAGAACGCACGACCTTTGCTAGTACAATATTCCAAAGCTTGAGCAATATGTAAAGCTACTCTTAATCGCATCGCCCACTTCATTGGTTGTGACTCCCCTAAACAACAAAACTATAATCACAACACAATCAACATCAAAGAGGATAGTGTATATTAGATGAAGAAAGTTACAATATGTCCAGGGAAAAACTTACTGGAAAAATGTTTTGCCAAATTTTCATTACTGAAACCCTTTGTAACCTATCATAACATACCCAGTTTGTAAAGTATTAGCGCACCAATATATTTAGAAAGAAAAATTGAATCTGACGTGGACACTCTCATAACAAAAGAAAAATTGAATCTGACGTGGACACTCTCATAACATAACCATTTTGTTTGATGTGGATACTTTGAGAGTGAGAGAGATGTCATAGACAAAAAGGCAGTGAAACAGAGACGTATTGACACAAATAAATTAATACTAGATTTCACCCGTGCAATTGCACAGGATTTATATTCTTTTAAAGACTAAAACATATTATTTTAATTATTTTTTGAAAAAATAGAAATCATTCATATTTTTTAATTTATTATTATTACATTCTTTTCACAAAATTACTAATTAGTTGATAAATTTGAGAGTTTTCTGAAAGTATATATTTTTGTTTTCTTTTCTAACATAAAAATTCTGTTTTATTTGGAAAAGCCAATCAATATTTTTCATAGTTTTCCAAAATTTTGGTTTTTAGAAAGATTGTGTATTTTTTTTCAATAACATGTAACTATAAAAATGATAACCCTTTAAAATTTTACATGAAATAATATCTTACACAACTATTATTTAAAATAAATTCATATAATTTAATGATAGCTATACACAACTATTATTTAAAATAAATTCATATAATTTAATGATAGCTATGAAGAAATTACTGCAAAAAAGAACTCTTTCTTTATAAAAAAATATCCATTCAATCATTTTATTAATAATAATAGAAAAAAGAATTTAAACAAAAATTGTAATTTCGTTTTTTAATATATTAATATTAATATAAATAGCGTGTTTCTTATTTTTAATACATATATGTCTATTTCCTTTTCTGTTACGAATTTTTTAATATTATTTTTAATACATATATGTCTATTTCCTTTTCTGTTACGAATTTTATTAATATCTATTCAAATATCGGTAATAATTATATTATTATCTCTTTTAAAGATTTAATGTCTTTTTTGGATGATAATAATTAATGACTTATTAATTACAATGGCAAATGCCGTAATATATTCTTATAAAAAGAAGGTTTCTTTTGAATTGGTACTTCACAGATTTGAGCGGATACGGATTACGTATCGCTTTCCTGCATTCCCAGTTTTTCTAATTTCTGAGCAGTACTAAATCTGCCAAGCCACCAAAAGTGAAGGAATTTACTCTCTACTTTTTTTTTTTCTTTACTACAGATCACAAGTCAGTCTCAACTTAGTAAACCAAGATAGAGAATTCACATACCTGGCCATTCCCTTCTCTATAATAAAAGTCATGATTCGTTTAGAACTTTCTTCTGTATCAGTTTTTGCGTAAACAATCAAATACTTTGTTGTAAACAATCAAAACCGTGATCCAACCAAAAACACAAAAATAAAGAACTGTATCAAATAAAATCAGGTTGAGAAGTTAACATAGAAACTAAACTATTTTACTACTTTTCAGCACATGGGCAATTTCACTACATTTTGTTGTCATTTATTATATAATCACCATCTATCTTATCAGCCTTGCATTTCGTTTTTGCCCGTTTGAAGTTTAAAGTCGATGTTTTGATCTTTCGAATAAGGAATGAGTTGGCGGACTTGCTAATCCATTTTGTGTATTATTTAGATTTTTCCCTTGTATTTCAAAGATTTTTTATTTAATAATAATAGAGTTTTTACGTGAAAAAAAAATAAAATAATAATTTGATGATTTTTTTTTTTTTCGGGGATTTTAAAGATCGGTTTCAATTGTTTGGGTGATACTTAAGACTAATTTGGAATTATAGGGATTACTCGTGGAAATAATAAAATTTGTTGAGTCAGAAGAGAACTAAAACGTTCGTGAAAAAAAAAAAAAAAAAGAAGAGAACTAAAACGAAAGTCGCGTCGTTTTGGTGTTATTCCGTCGCCGCAATCTAAACCCACTCGTTCACCTGAGCCGCGACGAAGAAGATAGAGACGAGTCTATAAGGATTTAGGTTTCACAGGATTGTTGGAGGACGAGTAGCAAGAGAAGAGAAGAGAACTAAAACGAAAGTCGCGTCGTTTTGGTGTTATTCCGTCGCCGCAATCTAAACCCACTCGTTCACCTGAGCCGCGACGAAGAAGATAGAGACGAGTCTATAAGGATTTAGGTTTCACAGGATTGTTGGAGGACGAGTAGCAAGAAGAAGCTGCGTTTTTCTGGACGATAAACAATGGCACAAGACTCGGAAAAGAGATTTCACCAGATCATGGACAAACTCTTTACTCCATCGAAATCTCAGCTTCCTTCTGCCTCAACCAGGTCAGTTCCTTGTTTCATGGATCGATTCATCTTCCAGTTGCTTTGTTTCATATTTTTGGAATCGTTCCTAGTTTCGGTTTCTCGACTGATTGGATTGTGGAGATTGCTTAGTTCGATTTGTTTCATCCACATTGCTTTGTGTATGGACTAACCTCACGGATTTGTTAATTCTGTGATATTTACATCAGAGCTTGTGAATTTTGTGTTCTTGTTCTGATACTCCAACAGCTTATGTATTTGATATCGTTTGGTATCAGTAGTTCTCCTGTAGAGCAACAGTCAAAAGGCACGAAGCGTCCAAATCCTTCTTCTGCGTTGGCACTGGTTGAGCCAAAGATGGGATTAGCTGCCATTGATAGGTCTTCCGCTGTGAAAGTCCTTGCCGGGTCATCACCGTCTGGTCTTTGCAGGCCATGGGATAGAGGAGATCTTATGAGAAGGCTGGCTACCTTCAAGTCAATGACATGGTTTGCCAAACCCCAGGTTTGCTTCTTGTGACCTTTGAACTACAATTTTTCTTGAAATTCTTACATTGCCACCACATCAGTTTTACTTCCCTTAGAATTCAATATCATCTCTATCTGGTGGTTGCTATGAAATTCGTACCTGTTATGTTTTTTTCTCGTGTGGTGGTAGGCTATTAGTGCTGTAAATTGCGCGAGGAGAGGCTGGATAAATGATGATACAACAATAAACTCTGATCCTAGTTCTGTTGTACTGGACTGCAAGCTCTGTGGAGCCTGTGTTGGTCTATGGGTTTTCTCAACTGTTCCAAGACCACTCGAATTGTGTAGAGTCACTGGTGATACCGAAACTAATACAGAGAAACATTCCAAGGGTGGTACCCTTCAAAATCAACCTTCAAGCTTAAAGTTTACGATAGCAGGAGGACCCCCAGCAACAAAGCAAAACTTCAAAGCAACAATATCGCTGCCTATTATCGGGAGGAACTTGAGGTCTAGATTTGCTTCTTACTCCAGAGATCATGATCATGGGGATGTCACTTCTATTGAGGATCAACAGTGTAAAATTGCAGAGGGCAATGGTGTTGTTACACAAAATACCAATCAAGTGATGAATGAAATAGGAAAAAAAGCTGATGGAGGAAGAAACTCAACTGATATAGACAGTGATACTGCAGTAAAAAACAAAGACAAACAAATTATGGCAGAAAAATCAAATCTTCCTGAAAAATTTGAGATGAAAAAAGGCTTAGGGGTTGTCGCCAGAATCACTCTCACAGACCATGTTTACGAATATGTCATTATGATTTAATTATTAGAATAATTATAAACTATACCATTAAAAATATTATTTTATTAATTTTAAACTAATTAAAACGATCAATTGTTTTATGTTTTAGAAAAATATTTTTCAAAATATGTATACTCGCACATGGTGCAGGAATTACCTAGTCATATATTATTTGTGAAGGGTAGACAACCTAATAGTATAATTGTTCGGAGTTCGGCCCCATCTGAAAACCGAATGTCAACCTCTTATAATTGCTATGAAATTCTGATGGAAGTAAAAATATAGAAAAATTATATTTAAAGGAAATAACAGTAATTTGTCGGAGTTAATAGAAGGGAATCAACAATATTTTAGGGTTCGCGAGATAATGGATTGGCGTAAAAAATAATAAATACTTTTATAGAACCGTCGATGCAACAATATTTCTACTGATATTTTAGCTCAACAAGTCAAAGCAAGCAATCTATCCTTTATTTATCATCACTATATATTAATCGTAATTTTTTACTCGTTAAATCGAGATCATATTAATACAAAATTTTGTGTTTTTTCAAAAATAATTGATGTACCAGAACGCTTGCGAGGGATAGTTATCGAATTTTCGATTCTTTAAATTCAAAAACAGATTTTCTAACTCGTAGAATTTGAAAGTTCTTACTTACCGCTCGTTTTATTAACTCTGTTCCTAGGCTTTCCTGACCATACTGTTTAAATTTTAATAAATTACTGTTGACAAAAAAAAATTGATGATGTTTTTGGGATATTTAATATCAATTTCAATTGTTTGGGTGATACTTAAGACTAATTTGGAATTATAGCCTCAACCAGGTCAGTTTCTTATTTCATGGATCGATTCATCTTCCAGTTGCTTTGTTTTAATCGTTACTAGTTTCGGTTTCTCGCTGATTGGATTGTGGAGATTGCTTAGTTCGAACGGTGATTTTGTATTTTGTTTCATCCACATTGCTTTGTGTATGAACTAACCTCACGGATTTGTTAATTTTGTGATATTTGCATCAGAGCTTGTGAATTTGTGTTCTTGTTATGATTCTCCATCAGCTTATGTATTTGGTATCGTTTGGTATCAGTAGTTCACCTGTAGAGCAACAGTCAAAAGGCACGAAGCGTGCAAATCCTTCTTCTGCGTTGGCACTGGTTGAGCCAAAGATGGGATTAGCTGCCATTGATAGGTCTTCAGCTGTGAAAGTCCCTGCCGGGTCATCACCGTCTGGTCTTTGCAGGCCATGGGATAGAGGAGATCTTATGAGACGGCTGGCTACCTTTAAGTCAATGACATGGTTTGCCAAACCCCAGGTTTGCTTCTTGTGACCTTTGAAGTTTGAACTACAATTTTTCTTGAGATTCTTATATTGCCACCACATCAATTTTACTTCGCTTAGAATTCAATATCATCTCTATCTGGTGGTTGCTATGAAATTCGTTACCTGATTCGTTTTTATCTCGTGTGGTGGTAGGCTATTAGTGCTGTAAATTGCGCGAGGAGAGGCTGGATAAATGATGATCTCGTGTGGTGGTAGGCTATTAGTGCTGTAAATTGCGCGAGGAGAGGCTGGATAAATGATGATACACTTCAGCTTAAAGTTGGATAGTGGACACAAATTACTTTGTCCATGGATGGAGAATTCATGCGAGGAAGCACTTTCTGAGTTTCCATCTATGATACCGCAGGATTTAGTTGATCGACATGAAGAACGGTCAGAAGCTTTACTTCGAGTGTTGGCCCTGCCTATTATTTCTCCATCAGCAATTGATTACATGAGGAGCTCAGATCTGGAGGAATATCTCCCCTGCCTATTATTTCTCCATCAGCAATTGATTACATGAGGAGCTCAGATCTGGAGGAATATCTCGAACGACCTATTCCACCTGCAAGTGGTGACACAGCACCAGAAGCTTATCAAACAGAATCACTTATCAATCATGTTGGAGCAAGTCCAGCTCAACTTTTTTACCAGGTTTGACCTGTCCTTAAAAGCTGAATTATTCATAGCTACTGTAGAACCCTTTGCAATGCTATTATTGTTTCAGCCTTTGGCATAACTTGTCCCTGTTTTGTGTTTTAGCTACTTATATGATTTTGGTAGAATAGGATGATCCTTTTGTTCATTGTGCCTCTATCTATAAACTTTAGTTTAGTCAGTCCAACGAGCTTTCCTTCACTGAATGAATCACTCATGGCATCTTTTCTGAGATGCTGTTGGTATAATTTAAGTCATATCTAATAGTATTACTGATGCATTGACATTTTTGCAGGCACAAAAACTTATCAGTTTATGTGGCTGGGAACCACGGGCACTTCCTTACATTGTGGACTGCAAAGATAAATCGAGTGAAACTGCTAGGGGTATAGATACTATTGATTTACTGCCAGAAACTGCTAATTGACATTTTTGCAGGCACAAAAACTTATCAGTTTATGTGGCTGGGAACCACGGGCACTTCCTTACATTGTGGACTGCAAAGATAAATCGAGTGAAACTGCTAGGGGTATAGATACTATTGATTTACTGCCAGAAACTGCTACCCGTGAGCTTCTAAGAATCTCAAATTCAACCCCAACTCCAAGTGAAATATCAGGGAATAATGAGAACTCAACGCTTCCTGATACAATAAACTCTGATCCTAGTTCTGTTGTACTGGACTGCAAGCTCTGTGGAGCCTGTGTTGGTCTATACAGTGATACTGCAGTAAAAAACAAAGACAAACAAATTATGGCAGAAAAATCAAATCTTCCTGAAAACAACAAAGAAAGGGATTCAACTCCAGGTAAATTGCTAAGAGTATCAATGCAGACACAAATTTTTCAGATATTTCCAAGCAGTAATGATAGATCTCATTAAGAATGTACAGCCAAACTAAAGTGAAACTCATTTGTGAAGATACAGGAAAATCAGGAACGTCAAACCAACAGATGGAATTTGATCCAATCAAGCAACATAGATATTTCTGTCCTTGGATCTGGTCAGCAGGTAGAAGAGGCCCGGGATGGCGACAGACTCTGTCTGCATTACAACGCCATAAAGGATCATGTCAGACTCCACCATCATCCTCTCCCCTCTTCAAGGTAACACATTCTGCTACATTAATAGGCAAATTTACTAGTTTCTTCATTAATAGGCAAATTTACTAGTTTCTTCTTAGTGTTAGAATGGAAGGAGGCGAATTAGAGGTGGGTTAGATAGAGCTCATCTGCAAACCATTCCCATGTTTGTATCGAAATGCAATCACAGAAACCCCTTTTTAAGCAACA
This sequence comes from Physaria fendleri, assembly GCA_036630335.1. Lineage (NCBI taxonomy): Eukaryota > Viridiplantae > Streptophyta > Magnoliopsida > Brassicales > Brassicaceae > Physaria > Physaria fendleri. The sequence continues at coordinate 5,092,531 of CM071720.1, read as the reverse complement.
GTTAACCCAGAAGCACGGAAGCTTATAAACATTTTGTTGATCAACTTAGTTAGGATATGTCTTTGATGGTTCATTTTGATCTAACGTTGTCAGGTAGATGATCCGTTAACATCAGTTCGAAACCTTTTTAAGTCGCCATCCTCTAAAAAGCGAAGGTTGAACGCAGGATGATGGAGCTGAGGTACCAGATGATTGTGGTCAACACTGCAACGGAGAATCTGAAACTTGAAAATAGCATTCATGTGTTAATTGTTGATTCCTATGAGTTTGTACTGGAATTAATCGAAGTCGTAGACGCAACATAGCACAAAGTTTAAGTCAGTCGAGTAACTATTTCAAAGTCATGGTTTACGTTTCAAACTTACAAAAAGAATGAAAAGATCCTAGAAACTAAAACATATATAGCCAACAGAAAACTATGTCTTAAGGCTTTATTTTCTTATTTGATCACATTTTAGTTTGGTCTTACACCGAATGTGAGTTTTTTAATCCAATAATATGCTGTCTGTAAAAATATGCTGTCTGTAAAATAGTTGCATTAAGCTAATGCATCGACGAAATAATAATTAGTTACATAATCACGGTACTAAAGTAAAATAAGAAGCTCCGTTATACTTGCTGATTAGGTCGGTCTCGAAAACGAAGTTTAGTGACCGAAGGCATTATTACATATGTCCGAGACATTTCATAAGGTAGGATAAAACCTTTTGTTTCACACTCAAAAAACTTGATTGAGACCAAAAGAAACAACATAATCTACATGACAATAATAAATCTAAATGACATGCAAAACTAGTTAACGAATCCGCCGATCCTTCAGGAGTGAGAAACCCTCAAACCTTGACTTCAGGAGCACAAACGATGCTGCATAAGTTCTGAAACTTGGACATGGGTCAACTTGATTTAGAAAATTGACTGCTTCCAATGAATCTGTTTGGATCTGAATACTTCTTATTCTACGTAATAGCAAGTATTTCATCACCCAAATAATAGCTTCCATTTTGTATATAAGGAAAAGTTGATCAGATCATGTTCTTCGCTCCACAAAGCGAAAAACGTGATCACGAACCGTCCGTACGACAAATCAGGTTGTTCGGGGTATCTTGCTATCACCATCCCTTGATCGATGAACCTGGGAGGTTACACGAACCTTAGCCTCTAGGGCCTCAAACCGGGCTGTAAATTAAACCTTCGAACCTTAGCCTCTAGGGCCTCAAACCGGGCTGTAAATTAAACCTTTGCTACCTTTAAAATATTTTATTTTCCCGCTAAATACAAGGATGGTTAACAGTTTCCTCTATATAACGATAAATTATCCCTAACTCACTATCAACACAAAATTAATTCCCAAATCCGAAAATCAAACCTAATCGTCGACGACAAACACAATTGACAACGCTAATGGCGAAGAGACGAAAAACTTGCAGGAGATTTTGGCCAAAGAGAAAAAAAAAAGATGCTTTGAGATATGTATTAAGCTTTGTCTTCTGTTGTTTTCTTCTATCAGCTTATCAATTGTTGATATAGCATATATATGTTAGTAAATCCAAGTTTTTTTTTGTTTGATTTTGGTTTGATACTCATTACGTATTGGGGTTTTTTTTAGTGATTTAGAGTATATTTTACGAGAAAGGAAGGCATGTTGGTGTGACAAAATACAAACTAAAATCATAATGTGAAAGTTAATAGGTCTGTAAACCACCACAAAATACAAACTTGCAGAGATTTGGTACAGATTCTGAAATGGATTTTAGAGTCTCAAAGACAAATTTAACATAAAAAATACAGTCTTAAACCACCTCAAAATTCAAACTTATGCAGAGACATTACAGAGACTCAACCAATTATCAAATTCTTAATCTTTCCATTGAAATCATTTAACTTCATCTTCATAGCTTCTTCTACAGTAAGACACATCCTCTGCCATTTTCTGCAAATTAGTAATTCCAACTCTTACACTCTCTAATTCATGCTTCAGGGAATCAACTTCATCCACGAAAGCTTCGTCGATCCATTTGAACGTGTGCTTGTCGTTCACAAGCTCCATTAACGAAAACAAGCACATTGAAAAAAGAAACAAAAAAACATACACGAAATCAAACTCAAATTAAAACACAATCATATACCTTGTTGTTTGAGGCATAAACACATCTAAAGTATCTTCAACCGGGGTTTGGATCTGATCTTGAGGTTTTGGGCAGTGTCGCGAAGCCACAATGGTCGATCAATTCTGCAATAGTAGTAGATCTGTGATTTTTTTGATGAAGAATTTGGAATTAAACTCTATCTCCGGTATTAGATCAAGAATAGACATATAATTAGAGTTTGTAGTGAGCTGATAGATATAGTTATGGTTGCTTTGGATGAGAGAAGGAATTGAATATATCATCTCGTGGATTATGTGATTGTGGAGGTTAAGGTGTCAAACCTATGCTAGATCCTTGTTTGAATCTCAAGGAACTACTTGATGCTGCATATTCAAATATTCAATGATCAATGTTTGCAACAAGTTTTGGTGATGGATAGGTGAATGAGAATACTGAAACTGTTGATGATTTTAGTATGAGTTGTGTGGTTTTTTAAGTGCTAGATCTTCCTCCTCCGTTGCGATTGAGATCATTTGGTTAGATTTTGCTGAAAGTTGGTGTGGTGTTGATCATGACCTGACTGTTGTTTGAGAAAGAATTTTAGGCATCAGATCCTGTTTAGAAAGAGGGACAATTATAAGCTCATGGTGATTACATGTTGCTTATACCTCTTGTGAAGATGATTGCTATGGCTTTTTACAATTGGGGTTGCTAGAACATGACACTTATGTGAAGATGTTCATGAATTCATGAGGACTACTTGTGATGGTTCTTTGACTGATTTCATTTCATCTTATGATGAAGTTTTGTCGATTGCTATCAATCGATTTGAGAGTTTTGTTTCACCTTTTGCTTCGATTGGCGAGAGATTTTATGGAAGACCTATGTCTTCTTATTGTTGATCACTTTGAATGGGTTAGATTACCGGATCAGAGTTTTGTAGGAAGACCTATGTCTTCTTATTGTTGATCACTTTGAATGGGTTAGATTACCGGATCAGAGTTTTGTATCACGGTTGCTATGTCTAGTATTGCAAGGGAAGCTTTGATATCTCTTTTGCTCCACCATAGATCCAAGGCAAGGAAATGAGAGGATTTTGTCTAGTTTTGGATGGTTCATACTTGATCTATTCTGCTGCTTGTTACCACAACCATTTGAAGATATTGCCACTTGAGTTTTTCATGTTCAAGATGAAAGGACTTTCATCTTGAGGGGGACTATTAGAGTTGATGATAATATCTAGATATTTAGTTTGTTATGCAAGTTGTGATTTGTTTTTCCTATTTAATAATCTCATGTAAACTTCATTTTGGATGAAGGAGAAAATCTCAGTTTACTAAAAGGGATTTATGAAGTACAAACATTTAAAAGGTGTCTTACATTTGAAATGGGTAAAATAATCGGATCTTTATTTTAGTAAATCCGGTGTCTATATAGATCCAATTTGGTTCCGAAATCGGTTAAGACAATAACCAATTGAGGGGTAAATAGCTATTTAGCTTTCATCTTTCTGAATAAATAGACAGAGATCAATAGTTTGTGTGGAATTATAATGATATCGTAATAGTACGTGGGGAAATAGCTGGTCTTCCCAAATATTAATAAATAACCGATCGATATTCTTAAACAATTTGTCAATTCGTGCTTTTCATATATACCAAATTTTCTAAGGAAAATAGTCCAAATAGTCCATATTTTGTACATCGTAGACTCCTCTGTATATTAATAATTCTGAATGGAATATATCGAAATCGTGGGAAACTGGATGGGATTAAACGGGGTCCAGCATAAAATCCATGTTTGAGTCGCCAACGGACATTCGAAAAGAGCATGAATTGTTTCAACCTCTTCTGTGCAACCCGTACATAATGATTCACAATTAAGCCCTCGTTCCTGTAACTTTTCGTTCACAGACAAACATCCCATCCTTATTACATTATATAAATTTAAGAAATAACACTTGATCTTAGATTTCCTAGAAGATAAAATTTTCATTTTTGTTATTTTCTCTCGCCGTAAGCAAGAAAAAGTACGTTCGATGGCGGTGGTCTCCTCTGACGCCGGATCGAGACGGCATGAAGACCTACAATCTCCTACGAACCATTACCAATTGTATCCGATCAAAGCATCTTTGGTGAAGACAAAACAAATCTGCCGCCGTTGGAGAAAGGGAAGATCAAGACGGTGGATGGAAGCAAGGTGAGCACGGTGGCTCTATACGGCAGATGGTTTGACGACGACGAGGGAGTCGTGTGCAAACGACGATGGTTCCACTTTGGCCTCAAAGATACTTTGAAGAGTCTATTGGTTGTGGTGAGTAGATAGGTCTGTGGGGTCTTTTTTTGTTTCGTTTGTTGTTTGTACATTCCGATTGTCATTTGTTTGGCAGATCGGCTTTTGTTATGTTTTTATTCCGTCGTTAGTGTTATGTTGTGGCGGCTTTGGTCAGTTACGGCGGCAACGTGAAGGTATTGTTGCGTCTAGGGTTAGGTTAAAACGATTGGGCCTGAACCTGAGCCCATGGAACTTGTAATCCATTGTAACATTTGGCCTTCAGCATGTTAATATTAACACTGACGACAAAAAAAAAAAGATTTCCTAGAAGATTGATGTATAGTTTTTTTTTTTTGAACACGTACCGTAGTTGCTAATGACCCCAATAACTTTTTGGGGACCAAGTTTTTTTTTTTTGAACACGTACCGTAGTTGCTAATGACCCCAATAACTTTTTGGGGACCAGAGATCGATTCACCAATCCTGGATTCTAGTGTCTATTAAAGTGAAGGAGTCTACCAACTAGATTATCAACTCTGGACTTATGTATAATTTAACCGACGTTTGGATTTTTTTTTTTCTTGTCGGTAAACGTTCTATTCATTAAAAAACGAAACAATACAGCATAACTTAAATAGATGCATAAAAGATTACAAATGAATATAATATCTAAAACGAACAATAACAAGATAAACATTTCGAACAAAATATCTGGGTATAAAGCAAAAAAACATAATCCTGGATTTAAGATTGATTTCCATGTTGTTCTTATGTTGAAGAAAATCCGTCCATGATAAAGAAATTGATGAAAGCAACTAGTAGTCAGTTTGCGATGGTACAGTGTACCGCTTAGAGGAATCATGAATCGTACTCACGGTGAGGAAATGGAATCATCAATCATGGTCCTGTGTGTAAGACAATAACCTGCCACATAGAAAAGTTATTGCTGAATGAGATTGGTGCTTCCATGCTTCTCTTTGGTCTCTCCATCAGAACAACTTTCTTTACAGCTACTATTGTGACCGATTCTGAAAGTTATGGGGTCATAATTAGACATTCTGAACCCAACAGACATGAATTAGTAATTATTTGTTGCCATTTTTTTCCTTCTACGCTCTGTTTCTGTGTAAGTGATGGCTATAAAGCAGCCTTCACCGGAACAGTTGACGCCGGCCAATCTTATGGGACAACGGCACAAGACTTCACCGACGACAAAGGCATCATATAGTTCTAACTATTTTTGACTTTTCCCAAATTGAAATTTCTCAATTATGGTAAAAATCTTAACCTTTTGTTTTCAATTCTTTTTTGACTTTTCCCAAATTGAAATTTCTCAATTATGGTAAAAATCTTAACCTTTTGTTTTCAATTCTACTTTTCACGAAAATTTGTGATTTGGTGTCTTGTCATTGAAAAAGATGGTGGAACCTTGGATGAAACAGGGTTCCTGAGATTCCGACACCAACTAAAGTGCCGTACAAGTTATGTCCGAGTTCTCGTGCAATACTACGGAAAAACAAGGCCCCGGGGGAGATCCAAAGACCAATACAGTCTCGTTTCATAGTTTACCATCACATATTTTCTATACATATAAAAAAAGGAAAAAGCAAACTTTTTTAATAATGCAAATCAGAAATTATTAAGAAAATATGTCACTGTGTAGTTGGGTTACAAGAATGGGTGGAGCAACATTAAAACAGAGTGAATAATTAGCTATATTGCGATGACTTTTTAGCTAGGAGATCCGCTGCAGCATTAAACTTCCGTGGTGTCCAAGGGAAGGAGACCGACCAGAATTTTTTTTTAGCTAGGAGATCCGCTGCAGCATTAAACTTCCGTGGTGTCCAAGGGAAGGAGACCGACCAGAATTTTGAAGACCAGAATTGTATATCCCGGACATAATTATGAAACTGGAAATGACTAGAGCTTCCTGTTGCTAA
>CM071720.1:5017348-5028749 GCA_036630335.1 Physaria fendleri | reverse complement strand
ATCAGACTCTTACTTCCGCAATTAATTATGAGCATGGATTTGGTTTCATTAAAAAGTCACTCTCACTGTTTTACTCACGACTCTTCTCTGTCACCTTATCTTTTTGTTCATGGTTGCACCCTTTCACATCCTGCCGAATATCAAGTCCCACTCAACGCCTTACATTCTCTTCCTTTACAGCTCGAACCAACACTGATCTTCTGATTATCCTGCAAGGTGCGTGCAATCAAATTTTCAAGACTCTCATTTTTTGCAAAACAGCATTTGAAAACCAACCTGTTCCACGTACTTTTCTTTTTTTTTGACCTTATAGATACTACAAGCCGATTCCTATCTCCCTTTGTATCTAATACTTTCATCTTCGTTGTTATACTGAAGAAAAAGAAAAGAAATTTTTATCCCTCATCACAACAAAATAATTATACTTCCTTACCAATACAAAGTAACGATTATACATCTTTATTTTTAACTTTTCTTTTTGTGAAACTATTTGTACTTCACAACTTACAATAAAGATTTTCCAAGACGATTTTGAATAAGCATGAAATAATCAAAAGTAAATGTAAAGTGTTTAAGGAATGTTATATAATTCTATCAATGATCCACCAAATTTCACATGTTCATACTTTTAATCTAATTTTTTTTTTTTTTTTTTTCCCAAAAACCATCTTTAATAAATCATAAAATGTAATTCCAATGTTTAATCCAAAAATGGACGAAGCCATAGTGGGATCCTATTGTCTATTTTAATCCAAAAATGGACGAAGCCATAGTGGGATCCTATTGTCTATAGAGTCGTAATAAACTGGGAAATCCTTTGCATACTTAGCCAAACAATCAGCTGCCTTATTGCTTTCTCTTCTCTCTTGCTTGAAGTCAAAATTCGCACCATCTGTAGCCATTCTATTGTGAATTTCAGTGATATATGTTAGCAATCGTGGCCATTGTCGTGGTTTGTTGATGGCATCAAGCAAAGAGGTAGAGTCCGTCTCAAAAATGACATGTTTATTCCCTATGCAGTTCACCGCCCAAACTAATGATGTAGCTTCTGCATCCAAGGGTGATAACAGCTTTGGGAATGTCTTGATAGCCCAGAAAATAACATGTCCCTGTGAGTCCCTGAGAATCCAAGATACACCACAACGATCATGGGAGTCTTGCCATGTAGCATCTGTGTTACACTTGAGAACATTATTCGGAGGTGGCTGCCATGACATCGCCTGAGATGTTGTTCGTATCATCGGTTGAGAGTGAACCATTTTCCTCTGCTCACGCCATTCGACTGAGTCTGATAGCGCTAAGTTATAAGCGGCTTGCGGATCTGGTTGCTGTCCCTGAAAAAATTTTCCATTTCGAACTTTCCATATCCTCCACATAATCCAAGGCCAGAGATGTTTATGTTCAGTCTGAGAGAGATTCTTCAAGTTGTAAACAAGACCAAATTTTACCTTGAATTGAAGAGCAGGAATCCACAAGAACCGAAGCAAATGGAGATAGAGCCCATAGAAGACGCGCAAAAGGAATGTGAAAAAAACGTGCACTACATCTTCTTCTTCCTCAGAACAGAGGGAGCAGCCATTAATGCTCTGTAAGCTTCTCTTTTTCAGTTCCGAACCAATTGAGAGTGACAGTGTTAGACATCGCCATAAGAAATTGCGAAGCTTTGGGCTTGTCTGATGAGTCCAAATTCTCCTGTAAATAGCCGAGTAATTCGGCATCTGCTCCGGAGCCAAGTCAAATCCATGGAGCGTGGAGTTCGTCCACAGGTAAATAGCCGAGTAATTCGGCATCTGCTCCGGAGCCAAGTCAAATCCATGGAGCGTGGAGTTCGTCCACAGATTGTAACTGGACTGTACGGAGTAATTACCTGAGGCGGTATGTGTCCAAGAGTACCCGTGACTGGAATTGAATCCTCCCGGTTTTATTCGCATAATACGCTCGACATCATCTGGAACAAATAGCGCCTTCAAAACAGAGATGTCCCATTGATCGCTTCCCATCTCCTTTAAATCGAACATCGACCACTCTGCACAGTCGATGTGAGGAAGAGGAGTAGGAGCACACGGTATTGCGTTATGTCCAATAATCCAAGCTTCATGCCAAATATCGATGTCAGAACTGCCACCTATTTCCCTTTTAGCGCCGAGTTTTAACAGAGCTTGACTCTCGCGAATGCCCTATTTCCCTTTTAGCGCCGAGTTTTAACAGAGCTTGACTCTCGCGAATGCTATGCCATCCAAACGATGGTCTGGAGCCTATTGGTGCATCTAGAGCTGCGCAGTGAGGATAATATCTTTCCTTCAATGTGCGAGCTAAAAGGGTGCTAGGATTGTCAACTAATCTCCATAATTGTTTTCCTAGTAGCGCAAGATTGAACCCTTCGAGATTCCGAAAGCCCATTCCTCCATGAGTTTTGCTTCTAGCTAGCTTCTCCCAAGATATCCAATGTATCCCTTTACCTGTCGTTTGATTTTTCCACCAAAATCGGGATAGCTCTTGATTAAGTCTCTGAATCATTCCTTTAGGTAAAAGATAACAGGACATCACATAAGTGGGTAAAGCAAAAGCAATTGCTTTAAGAAGAACCTCTTTTCCGCCTTGAGAAAGGAACTTATTTTTCCAAGATGTGATTCGGGACTTGGTTCTTTCCTCCAGGAAGCTTAATGTGGCTGTTTTCGAACCGACAAAAGTCTCAGGTAACCCGAGATAGATGCCGTGACCTCCTTCCTGTGTAATCCCAGTTTCCTCTTTAATCCGTGTTTTCTCTTCCTCACACCTCCTTCCTGTGTAATCCCAGTTTCCTCTTTAATCCGTGTTTTCTCTTCCTCACTGATATGTTTGCCATATATGATACTCGATTTCGCGTAATTTACCTTCTGACCCGATGCTTCACGGTACTCCTCTAATATAGAGCGTAGTAGGCGTAACTATCCATTGTGAATCGAGCAAAAGAAGATACTATCATCGGCAAAGAAGAGGTGAGAAATTGGTGGTGCCGAGGGTGCAATCTCCAAACCTAAGAGACGTTGATCCGTGTCTATTCTATTCAGGCGGAGAATCAAAATTTTTGTGCATAAGATGAATAGAAACGGTGATAATGGATCGCCCTGTCGAATGCCTCTAGAAGGTTGAAATCGTTCACTTACTTGACCATTAACAAGCACCCCAAATGATACCGTTGTAACACAAGTCATTATCCATGAAGTCCATTGCCTGTGAAAACCTATAGTGTTTAAGGAGTCCTCCAGGAACTGCCACTCGACTCTATCAAACGCCTTCATCATATCAGTCTTAATCGCGACTCCCGAAGATGATAATTGAAATTGTTGTGCATAAGATGAATAGAAACGGTGATAATGGATCGCCCTGTCGAATGCCTCTAGAAGGTTGAAATCGTTCACTTACTTGACCATTAACAAGCACCCCAAATGATACCGTTGTAACACAAGTCATTATCCATGAAGTCCATTGCCTGTGAAAACCTATAGTGTTTAAGGAGTCCTCCAGGAACTGCCACTCGACTCTATCAAACGCCTTCATCATATCAGTCTTAATCGCGACTCCCGAAGATGATAATTGAGGATGGACCTTCAAACTGTGCACTATCTCTTGAGCAAGGAGTATATTATCAGAGATCAACCGACCGCTAACAAATGCTGCTTGCGTTTCTGATATGATTGAAGGAAGGACCACTTTTAACCGTGTTGACAAAACTTTGGCGATAATTTTATACAAATAATTGCATAAACTTATGGGCCTAAATTCTGTAAGTTTAACCGGCTTTCTTATCTTGGGGATAAGGCATATATTGGTCTCATTAAGCCTGCTATCCAATTGACCCGTATTCAGAAATTGACGCACCATTGCACACACTTGAGGGCCCACTGTTGCCCAGTTCTGTTGATAAAAAGCTCCTGATAAAGGGCCCACTGTTGCCCAGTTCTGTTGATAAAAAGCTCCTGATAAACCGTCCGGTCCCGGACACTTATCTGCGGCCATATCAAATGTTGCTCTTTTGATTTCAGAATCTAGAATCATAACGGAAAAATCCTCTTCGTCGTCTGTGCTCTTTGTGAAACATCGTCACAATAGGACCATGGTCAGAACCTATACGAGGCAGATATTGAGAGTGTTTAGGTGTCGAACTGCCAGGTTGTTTCCCACCCCTTGGCAGTTCCAACATGTTGTGATCATATCGATCTGTGCGGTTTCTGGTTAACCGCGAACCGAGAAGCTGTAGGAGATTTTTTAGTGATTGGCGTCTTTGGGTCATCTAAACTCCAATATTCCTGAGAGTCGTCCTCATAATAGTGTGAAGACGCAGCCTGAGATGATTGGTTCTGATTTTGTTTAGCACGTTTCCTTGCTGCATTGATCTTGACACTGGGCCTTCTTTTCCTTTTGACCGGACCTTCAGTTGTTTGAGTCGTTGAGAATCTGAAAATTTGTTCTTCGTCTTCCTCTTGAGGTGTTTTATCCTTCGCAGCCGGAGAGACTCTTTTTCCAGAACGTAAAATGGTTTCCCCTTCAGCGAGATTCGGATGATGAAGTATTGCTCCAGAAGGTAAGACTCTATCACTTTGGTTCTGTGATGAAGGGTCCTTTGTAATCCTAACTGCATCACCTTTCACCTTCCAGACTTGTTTAGAAGTTGATGCGACATTAATTCTGTCAAACACTGATTGTTGATTCGGTGCCTGAGTTGAATCTGTTCGAGTTTTGACAGGTCTTCCTCGCCCTCTCCCCTTAGCCTTAAGTACGGGCTCTGCTACCTGAGTTTGTGTCCCTGTAGGTCTGTGAGCCGTTAAGGATTGTCCCTGATTTTCCCACTGTTCATTTTGCTTATCCTTGCCTGCCTTATGCGGACATTTGTAAACAGAGTGGGTGATACGTTTACAGTAGTGGCAAGCATTGTAGAGCTTTTCATAAGTGTATGTAATTTCCAGTGGTCCTCCTGTTTTGAATTGAAAGGGAAGCTTGAAAATCAATGGTCTCTCCACAGGAATCCATACTTGTGCACACACATGTTCTTTCGAATCTGAGTTTTTTGCATGTGGTATGACAGCTTCTACATGTCCCAGCTTTTTCCCTACCTCTTTGATAATACTTTCTTTGCATTTGAGCAGAGGAAGTCCTCGGATTTGTACCCACACTAGTGCCTTGGACAAGAATTGATCAGTTTGGTCCGGTATCCAACGTTCTCCAATGACTAACCAACCATTCACGTACCAAGGGGTCCGGTATCCAACGTTCTCCAATGACTAACCAACCATTCACGTACCAAGGACCCTTTGCAAGTGTCGCAAGTAGCGCCTCCTCTGTTTTGAAGATAAACTGGACCCTGTCCTTGCCCACCACTCTTCCTTGTATTTGTCCTGTTAATCCGAGAATTCCAGGCAAAGCATCTATAAGGGTGTGATGCTTTGAGTATTAAAAATGCGAGTAATCATTGACAACTGGAGTTCAGCCAGCAAATCAGTGTCCTCTTCATCATCTGAAAGAGGAATTGCTTCATCTAGGTTTACTGTCTCTGCCTCCATGAGTTGTTTCATCTGCTCTTCGTCTCTTCTGCGATTAGAGCGCGCCATGGTGAATCTGTGTAGAAAGTTGTACTCAAAGTTGACTTGTAAAACAAATCTACCAAGTACTGTTCGTAATTGAAAGTTCTTAATGCAAGTACTCAAAATTGACTTGTAAAAACAAATCGACCAAGCACTCAAAACCAATCTAGTACTCAAGGTTGATTCTGAAAGAAACTACCAAATACTGCCAGAAAACAAAGCCGTAAAGTCTGAATGTTGAAAGCGTGAAGGGTTTAGGGTTTTTGAAGAGAGAAAGGAATGAAAAAAATGGAAAAGATGAGAAAAATGGAAAAGATGAAGAAAAGTGAAGAAAAGACAAAGGGAATGTTTCTAGATTTGAGTGGTAATGATTTTGGTGTGAGTGGTTGTGGTAGATCCAAGGTCAAAGGTGGTCTTGTCTCCTAGGGTTGCGTCTCCCTCCATAGCGGCGGCTTACTTCAAATTTGAAGTTAGCTTTTAATCACATAATCACATTTTCGTTTAATTAATAGATTGATCAAAACAAGAATATATAAAGAAAATAAAAATAAAAGAAAAGTATTTATTTAGAATGAAAAGCATAATCAAAAAATTTCTTTTTACGTGATAGGTAAAAACAACAAAAAAGGTTAAAAGATACATGAAAACAGCCAGCTATAAATTCTGCAAGAATATTAGGGCGGAAGACAAATCAGATGTTGATGGTCGCATCCCACAGCCGGAGAACTCCATTCCGGCCACCGCTACATATCCGTTTCCTTTCGAGATCTGACGCCACACATCTCACCTGAATCACAAAATCCGATCATGATTCAGTCTCAATCAATACAAATACAAATGATTATGTAGTCTTGCTTTCTCTTTCACTTAAACTGCTTCCAGGTGTTTCAGTTTCTCATCAGAATTATCAAACCGCATTACCCAAAAAAAAAAAAAGAATTAGTATTATTCCAAGAGGACCATACCACAGCCGCTGTTCTTTGTGGTACTCTATAAAGTTGCCAGCCTGAGACTTTGGTTCCGGCGTTTGAAGGACGATGGAAAAGAGACATCGAGTTATCTGCTGCTCCAATACCTAACCAGTGCTCACCAGCGTTGATTGATAGTATGGAAGAACTATGGAGTGTTATGTTCTTCACGCATTTAATGCCACCTGAAAACCAATAAAAAAAACTAAAGTATTAAGTGATTATCCATTGGGTACGCACTAACTTAAGCTTCAATATTATTTCTGAAACTGATGCTTCTTAATAATTCTTTAGAGAATTGTTTGTTGGTGATGCATGAAATCATGACGGACCTGTGATTATTCCTTTGTCAAATGGTGAGTATTCAACAGCTTGTACTGGCCCAGCATGGCATGCCAAAACAGCATCGCATGATCCTCTGGAGACAGACCAAACTCGTGCTGTCCAGTCATCACTGCCAGTAATCAAGGTATCTTCGACCATTCGAATTGCTCTGCAGAATTGACACAACTTGATCAAAAAAGCCACAGATCTGAAATACAATAATATATCCTACCACATTTGGTCAGGGTGGGCTTACCGTATCCATTTCGTATGTCCTTTCAGCTTATGCATTTGCTTTCCTGAACGAATATCCCATATATTTGCAATCCTGATGATTATCCAATCATTATAGTTGAATACGCAAATGATATTCAATACAGCAAATCTATACATTACTTATGGGTAATATAGCATACATACGTATCTCTGCCAGCAGCAGCCAAGATTCCTGTGGAATCATCATATTCAAGCGAAAGAATGGCACTAGAGCATCGGCCAACAGTTGCAACACACATATCGGTTCGAACATCCCACATCTTAACTGTACCATCATGTGCAGCAGTGAGGACACGTTCGCCTGAAAGCATCTTGACACAACTTACCTGCACAATAGGTTTGTATGTAGCATTCCTTTATTCAAAAAGGTAAGTTATTTAAAGCTTCATCTTTGGTGCCTTACTAATTATTGATATTTTATAGTTGGTCAGTGATATTCAACTTATATTGCCGTTGATCAGCAATCAATACTGTAAAAAATGCTAGTGATGGCAGCTCCAAAATTTCCAAATGGGATTCCAACGATCAATTTTATTTGATTTTGTCCACATATATATAATTTACTTTTCCCACATGAATCGTGCCATGATGTCATAAAAACACAGTGTAGTAAAAACCTGAGCATCGTGGCCTTTCAATTCTTCTAGAAGCTGAGTTGTTTGTTTGTCCCATACGATAACAGATTGATCATCTGATCCTGAAACTATCTTTCCTCTGTCAGAGCTTATAGCACGCACAGTTCTACATAAAAGTCATAACGGAAAAGAGAAAGGAAGTGCTATTAGAAATCCGCAAAACATGAAGATTAACAAAAAACCCCACAACTACATCAGCAAAGGTCAAGAAGAAATAGAGTATTACCCAGTATGTCCTTTCAGAGTTGCTCGAAGTTCAGAACCACGCAGACTTGGATCCCAAATTTTTACCTGTACAAATTTAAGAAGCAACCAAAAGGGGACATTAAATTGTCATTACCTATTCTGAATTAGCAGAAAACTAAGGTTGACCTCTATCTGAATTTCCAGACATGAAAGCGTGAAAGACTACAGCACCCGACTTAAGAGAGAGATTGATCATCTCTTAGGTGAAAGCTTTTCAATAAATGTCTATCTTTACAACAAGTTGACACATTGAACTGGAAAAGAAGCAGCATGCTGGCTATTGTTCCAAGTCTACATTGGCATAGTTGTTCTTCCAAATATTCCAATTTAATATATTCACGACTATGTTAACATTAAAACCAAAATAATAAACTTAAGTAGATAAAATTTTAATAAGAAAATAATGAACTAAAGGCCCTTTTAACTTTTAAATGATCTTAGGCCTAACAGATAGTGAATGCAACCACCTCTAAACTAATAAAGCACAACACTCTTTAAGTCATCAAGGTGTGTGTTCACAATGTAGATAGCAAGGACATATATATAAGCATTCCAATTCAACTAAATGTTTTGAAAAATGATGAATGAAAAATAATAATATAAGCACTTGTATAAACAAGCATTTTATACCGACCAGACAGTCTGTACTACCGCTGATAAAGAATCCAGCATCCTCGCGATCGCCCACAAGATCGCAGACATCCCTTCTTGTCACAGAGTGCAAGGCAGTGACAGCACCGCCATGGCCCTTCAGAACTCGTACATTTGTCTGAATTTTCTTCTGTGCAGCAGCAGTTATGTCTGTTTCGCCAAGATAAGTATAATGACTTCAGCAAGAACATGCTAAAATGGAAACCACAAAGACAGAATAGTAAATATGGATATACCTGAAGAAGCATTATCAGAAACCCACTTACGAACACGACTGAAAGAATTTGCTCTTGATGCTGTATCTCTGCTAAACATACTCTGAACCCAACTCCTTCCAGAAGCTTCTGAGGGTTGTTGGGTTTCATCAGTGACATCTTTAGGGCGGGGGGATGGCAAGCCGGAAGATATGGCCTGTTGCTTATATGAAGAAGCACCCCAATAGCCAACACGAAGTTGCTGAACATGCGACAGGAACCCTCTGAGTTTAATCTGAACAAAATTCAAGATGCAAAAAAAAAACAATATGGCCTCAGTTGGTTAGGATTTCCAAACGCACCATTAAAAAGCTTGAAATTGCAAGTGTATTGATTAAAAAGCACTCAAACTATGTTAACTTTAATAACTGCAGAACAAAGAAACAAAAAGCCTATTTTACCAGTAATTTGTATCCAAGTTTTTGTTTCTCTGCTATTGTCTCGATCGTGTTCCAAGCTTCTATATCAGGAAGTCCCAAGCCAGCCTTCGCAAGTGCAATAAACAATGTGAAGACAAGGTAAGGGCTTCTATATCAGGAAGTCCCAAGCCAGCCTTCGCAAGTGCAATAAACAATGTGAAGACAAGGTAAGGACTGTCAGTAATAAAAGAAGATGAAGAATATGGCAACTCCCAAAATCAGAAATTCACCATATGTGATGCCAATATGATAAGTCTGGCTGTGACCAAAGTAGCATAGTTCACTGATCTGGAGTACATAAATGGTTACTCGGATCAGTAATTTTGATGATGATTCAGTCAACTGGTAGTATAATGTAAAACACAATAAGGAAAGTATGTGGTTAACAGGAATAAAATCAAGTATGTGGAGAAAAATTGATAAGTCGATGAAACATCCTTAAGGGGAAATCAGTAAACGACACCAATGAGTATGACATGAAAATTACAAACAATCAATGAGCATTACAGACAATGTCAAATACTGAAGATCTAAAACACAGACTAAGTAAATTCTTAATGGAACTTATTTTTTCCAAAACAAAATTCAAAGATCCAGTTTGGATGGGAAAAAAAAAAAAAGAAAAAAACTGGAAATCATTATAGAAACCTCCTTGTTAGAGGCAAAATATCAAGTATGCTACAGAAAGACTTCTTTCCATCACGAAACCCCCACCATAAATTTTCAAATGTACAGTTTGTTATACCAGCTTCTTTGTTAAATATAGTTTTCGTCGATAAGAAGAATGTACACGAACAAAAAAAAAATGGCATTATCAAATGAATACAAGATCTTAAGAAGACTCACTCATTTGCAGGCTGCTCCATGAGATACTCGAAATAACCCTCCCAGAATCTGTCAAAAGAATTCAAAATATATCAAATAATATATTTTCTGACCAGCACCAAAAAAATGATTCACAGAGCCGGCCGCATGTTGAATTGCAAACCTCAACTCCTCCCAGATGGGTATGGAGATGAGATGACGCTGAACATAGTCTGAGACCCCAGATGGGTATGGAGATGAGATGACGCTGAACATAGTCTGAGACATTATTGGCATCCTTCTTAAACATTTCTGCAGAAACTTCAAGTGCGTCCCTCACTGTTGACAAATCGCTTCTTGAAGCAGCACGGCTCACAGCCATCTTGAGCTGTTAACAATGAACAATAATTGTTGAGGAACATCGTTGTTAGTGTTTAAACTTTTTCTTATAACTTCAAAGTCAAAAATCCTTTAAATTTCATAAATAGTGTTACCCAAAGCTAAAATCCCTCCAACAACAGCCAGGACATATAATCTGACTGAGTTTAGACATGCACAGCTAAAGTGCAAGCAATTGAGATTTAGAAACTGGGTATATTAAAGTCGGTATACAGATAAAACTAGTTAATCAATCATCTACCTACCAATTCTTTTACCGCAATGAACTGCTCCTCGCTCAGTCGACCATGCCAGCCCTGCAGGAAATAAATTTACTACAGTAAGACTCTGCCCAGCAAAACAGACTCGGTATATATTCTGCACAATTGCTACGATTACCGAATACAGATGCTCTCGTATACACTCAATAAAGCCACTCCCACCAATCCCCTCAGCATCAGATTCGATGAGAGCTACATTAGCAAAGTATGGGGTTCAACTTTCAATAGAGAAAACAACAACTCTGTGGTTTCTACAGCAGGGATGGAATCATAATCACAATGGCAACCATTTGATTCAATCCTTGGTTTAACCATTTCTGCAAAGGAAATGTTAGTGTACGTATATTTACATTCCGACTGAAATGGAACATACCCAATATTGTGCCGTATTCGAATGAAGAAAGAGGATCTTCATCTGAACCCAATTTGAGAAGACGGAGCCATAATCCCTTGAAACAACAAAAAAAAAAAAACCAGTGTAATATTGGCATTAGACTTGATCTTCATTGTTTCCTTTTTAAAATATATTAATTTACTAGGAACGTGAAATTATGACTAATCCGGGATTACTTAAAAAACAATAGACTTTTCAAAAGATTGAACA
>CM071720.1:4968729-4979486 GCA_036630335.1 Physaria fendleri | reverse complement strand
GAGATGTAGGTGGTGTCATATTGACCCACTGAACTCGTTAAATCGTGTGTGCTCCCTTTTACTCTTCTTTTGCTCGTGATTGATGCTCTTCATGTTTTGTTTCTGGGTATGTTTGATAATAAGCTCTGGTTGTTACCACAGGTTCTATTTGTGGGCTGTGTTGAGATTTATACTCTTTGATTGATTGTCTTTTAACCTCGAAATTCTTAACACTTTCAATTTATATTTTAAATATTTTTTGACGAAACAAAAAAAAGTGTTTTGTTTTCGTCTCGACCGAAAAATCATCCACTCTAGAACGAATCACTTCGAAATTTTCACATGTCAACACATAACCAGCTCAAAATTTTTGTAGCAAAACACTTTTCCTTCCAGCAATTCGTTGATCTTTTTACTAAAATTGCAGTCAACAAGGTATCTTCAACTACTTGCAGAAGCGTATTAAGGAAATTTCTGAATTTTTTCTTCACGATTCATATCTACTCTGTTTAGAATAAATCCCTATGTTTACATTTCTCTCTTATGGTGTGGGTACAATAGAGCTTCCTCGTCAGTCGTCACTAACACTATGAACAAATAAATAGTTACTTAACAGAACTGCATTACATATTTAGTAGGAACGATGAAAAAATTAAATATTTAGCACAAAGATATTTAGTAGGGCTGAGAAACAAAGATATTTCTTGAAATGCATAAAATAATTAGTGGCAACAATAAACAAAGATATTTTTACTTTAACAAATATCTAGTCTAGTAGATATTTGGTAGTAAACGTGAACAACTCATAAAGGGCATTGACGAGGAAATCATTAAATGATTAATAAATAGGTTCCACCAAAGAAATTCAATCAAAAAGGGCATTGACGAGGAAATCATTAAATGATTAATAAATAGGTTCCACCAAAGAAATTCAATAATGGTAGATAGATGATTAAGAGACAAAACTAAAGCTCTCTTGGTTTTGAGATGATTCTCCAACAAGCTCTATGTCTCGGTATTTCCAGTTTCTAGCAAAAGATAACTTTGTATTATGATGTTCCTGAAACTTATCTACTGGCCTTTAAAACCCATTGGATCCAAACGATTCCCACATTCTAAAGGCATCTCACAAAACTATTACATGAATACTCTGACCAGCGATGTACCAAGTTGTGTTATTTGACCTACCATAGTACCGTGATTTCACCTCCACATGCTTCTTTCTGTTCCGTTAAAAAGTGAATGAGCATCAAGTTTCTTATATTTTCAAACAAGCAATCATTTAGCTACCCAATAAAAATAAAACTTTATTTTCTTTGAAAAAGGTACCAAAAAAAACTGCCCCACTATCTTATTTGTACTAGTTATATGTAAAAAGGAATCAATTTCAAAGTGAGGAAAAAATGTAAAAGAGGCGTCCCCTACTATGTAACATCAACTTTTTAACCCCGAAGATACACAATCTCCCCCAATCTAATGCTTCACAAAACCAAGACTATTAAGAAACTGCCAAGAAAAAGTGTTGTACAAAAGCAACTTCCAAAAAGACTATTAAGAAACTGCCAAGAAAAAGTGTTGTACAAAAGCAACTTCCAAAGAATCTTTGCTTTGATTTGGAGCTCCAAGAAAAAACATTTTTATACAAGATTTATGTAGATTTCCCTCACAATTTGCAACTATTATAAATATAATATCTTATAAAGCAAACCAAAAGAATCATTTCTTTTATTCGTTCAGTGGTGGTACAAAAACCTTTATCCCTGATTTAAAAACAAAAGGATGCAAAGATAAGATAACTACAACAACAACAAAAAAGCTGTTTAGTAAAAAAAAGCAAGTGGTGGATTTTCAACCAAAAAAAAAAAAAAAAAGGAAAAAAAAAAAAAAAAGGCAGGAGGTGGATACCTGAGTTGCTAAGGGTGGGGCCTACTGATTTTGGTATCTCTTCGCAAGCGACTGTTGCTGATGCTGTTGTCTCGAGACGTAGACAGAGACATAGGTTTGAGTTATATGATTTGATTGAGCAAGCTATACAATCAGTTTCGGCTCGTGTTATGTCTTCAACGCGGGTGAGGGATGTTCATTTATGGAAGCAAAACGCGGACAGATTTGGGTCGGATTTTAATTCAGGTCGTACTTGGCTGATGATTCATCCGGTTCGACCGCTGGTTAGTTGGTACTCTCTTGTGTGGATATTTCAATCGACTCCTAAACACTCCTTTCTTTTTTGGATGATTTGTGAGATTCTATTCAAACACTCGATAAAGTAAGTAGATGGATGTTACAAATTTGTGCAGTATTTGTTATGTTTAGGAGAAGAGCCGAAATCATTTGTTCTTTGAGTGTTCCTTCTCTAAGAATGTCTGGTATCAGCTCATGGGTTTTGGTTTAGGCTCTCGTTTCACTTCTTATCTTTGGGAGATTGCTCGGGTAGTGTTCTTTGAGAAAGATCGGATTCGTCGTTATGTTCTGAATTATTGTCTTCAAGCTACTGTTTACATCATATGGACAAAACGAAATTGTAGACGGCATGGTTCTATTCCTCGTACTCTAGAGGTTTTGGTGCGAATAGTTAATAAGCAAGTCCGTAATAGGTTATCAGTATTACACGAAGGGGCAATGTCAGATATTGTCAAGGTCTTCATTGTTGGTTTACTTTTAGGGGTAATTCTTACTTTTTTTTTGTGTTTTTGGGAAGGACTTTCATTTCGGGATAGGTTGTTTGAGTCCACATATACTCTTTTTTCATTGGGGTTTCTCCTACCCTAGGTTTACCCAATGAACTTTTAATGAAGTATGTGGCATCGGATTGATTATGATGTATTTGATTCTGGCTTGTGACAATAGTTTCTTTTATAAATAAATTTTAACATTCATACAAAATAAAATAAAAGGTTAAGATTTGTAATGTGAGTTTTTTTTTTTTATTGTCTAAAGATTTTTATTAATTTTGAAGGCCAAATATTAAATGGACCAATCATAACATTTTTAGATAAAGACCACGTTAGGACCAAAGCCCATCGACTTTGGAAATCCTTATTTTCGAAGTTCCTCAAGTAGATATGCTAGATCTGGTGCTTGGATCAACGGTTTCTCTGATAATCGCCAGGATCCTTTCCTCGAGAAGACCAAGAGCCACTGTATGGAGCAGTAGATCGCATGGTCATCACTGGAAACCTCTACAACCCTTCCGAGAAGCTATCGATTGTCCAAAAGTGACAGAAGACTATATATAAAAAAGCCGACTTGACACCGTGGCCATGGAAGGCCACAGACACCGATCGGAAAAAGTACGGTGGATCTGTTAGAATTTTCCTTTAGTGATAGATTGGAGAAAACCAAACGAAGAAGAAAGACTATGGACCGTAATTTGAGCTACATCTTTATATATTTTTTTTTTTTCACTGAATATCATTAATATACAAGAAAGTTACAAGTAGCCAAACAAAAGAGGATTGAAAGAAGATTGAAAGAAGATTCAATCTTAAAACAAACTAACCAACATAAAGGAGCCGAGAAGAAACATGCTCCAAACATCTTTATATATTATTCATCCAACCATTAATTTAAAAAAAGAAAGAAAAAAATGAAATAACAAAACTATTGCTCATTAAATATCTGAAATTATTGAAAATTTACCTTTCATCTATATGACCAACCTCCTACCATTTTAAATAAAAAAAACGAAAAAACAAAACAATTGCTCATTAAATATCTGAAATTATTGAAACTTTACCTTTCATCTATATAAGCTAAACCTCCTACCATTTCCTCTTTATAAAACAAACTCCAACACAAAACTTGAAAGCCACCCATCTATCTTCAAACTAAGTTACCCATATCCCCCTACCAAATCCATTCACACCATGAAACCAACTGAGATCTTTCAAGAAATTCTTGGAAGTTCTTACTCAAGAAAATTACTTTTCGATACCGATGATCAGTCACCAACTCCGGCACCATCCCCATACATAGGTGATAGCAACTTTGATACAAATGTTGTTATGGTCCTATCAGTCCTCTTATGTGCACTTGTTTGCTCACTTGGACTTAATTCTATAATAAGATGTGCCTTGAGGTGCTCCAGTTTAGAACCATCTGAAGATGGTGACAACGATCCAGTTTGCTTGGCCAACACAGGAGTCAAAAGAAAAGCCTTGAAGAGTTTCCAGACAATAAGTTATTCAACTGAACTGAATCTGCCAGGTCTAGATACCGAGTGTGCCATATGTCTCTCAGAGTTTGTTTACGAAGAGAGTGTGAAACTGCTTCCGACATGCCATCATGGATTCCATGTCCGGTGTATAGACAAGTGGCTTAGTTCTCACTCGTCCTGTCCCACCTGCAGGCACTGCCTTATCCAGACATGTGAAAAAATCGCCGGTAGCAGCCAAACGAGTTCATTAAACTCCACCCAACCACCACAAGACAGTGTCACTGTGCAAATTACACCACTACAGCCGGAAAGATGGATATGCTGTTTAAGGTGAGCTAGTCAACTAGATATAGTCGCAGTTATGTTTCAACCCCGATTAAACTACTATGCATATAGAACTAGTTGAGATCACAAGCGGTCTACACTTCAGAACAAGTTTAGTATCTCCACTGTGAAGTTGTATATATTACGAAATTGGTCATTTCTTTGTATCTTGAACTCCTAAACCTTTATTTATTTATTTATTTAACAGTTAGAAGCCGATGAAAAGTGCAAAAAATATCA
This sequence comes from Physaria fendleri, assembly GCA_036630335.1. Lineage (NCBI taxonomy): Eukaryota > Viridiplantae > Streptophyta > Magnoliopsida > Brassicales > Brassicaceae > Physaria > Physaria fendleri. The sequence goes on along the minus strand of CM071720.1, from coordinate 4,974,787 downwards.
ACAGTTCATTATATCTGCAGCAAATAACTCCAGTTAGAAAACAGAAAACAGAAAACATAAACAATTCAAAACAATAATGTACATGATGATGAGAAGGAAAAACACTCCAAGCAATAGTTTAGAGGAGGTGGCCAATCCGCTTCGTCAACTAAAAGATATGTCTTAATCTTACAATTAAGAAGTTTTAAGGTTATAAAACTCAGGTTCTGCCACTACCTAATTTTTAACGTATATAACAATGGTTACTGCCTCTTTTTTATATATGGAGTATTTTTTAAACTGCCATTTTAGCAAAGAAATCTTGTTGACTTGCCATTAACGTCATCTATTTTCGAAGTTCCTCAAGTAGATATGCTAGATCTGGTGCTTGGATCAACGGTTTCTCTGATAATCACCAGGATCCTTTCCTCGAGAAGACCAAGAGCCACCGTATGGAGCAGTAGATCGCATGGTCATCACTGGAAGCTTGCGGATCTGAGAAAACCTCTACAACCCTTCCGAGAAGCTATCGATTGTCCAAAAGTGTCACCGCCATAATAATACCATTGATCGGCGAGACAGAAGACTATATATAAAAAAGCCGACTCGACAGACACGGATCGGAAAAAGTACGGTGGATCTGTTAGAATTTTCTTTTAGTGATAGATTGGAGAAAACCAAACGAAGAAAGAAAGACTATGGTCCGTACATCTTTATATATTATTCATCCAACCATTAATTAAAAAAAGAAAAAAAAAATGAAATAACAAAACAATTGCTCATTAAATATCTGAAATTATTGAAAATTTATCTTTCATCAATATGACCAACCTACTACCATTTTAAAGAAAAAAAACGAAAAGAAAAAACAATTGCTCATTAAATATCTGAATTTATTGAAACTTTACCTTTCATCTATATAAGCTAAACCTCCTACCATTTCCTCTTTATAAAACAAACTCCAACACAAAACTTGAAAGCCACCAAATCCATATCCACTACCAAAATCCATTCACACCATGAAACCAACTGAGATCTTTCAAGAAATTCTTGTAAGTTCTTACTCAAGAAAATTACTTTTCGATACCACCGATAGTCAGTCACCAACTCCGGCACCATCCCCATACATAGGTGATAGCAACTTTGATACAAATGTTGTTATGGTCCTATCAGTCCTCTTATGTGCACTTGTTTGCTCACTTGGACTTAATTCTATAATAAGATGTGCCTTGAGGTGCTCCAGTTTAGAACCATCTGAAGATGGTGACAACGATCCAGTTTGCTTGGCCAACACAGGAGTCAAAAGAAAAGCCTTGAAGAGTTTCCAGACAATAAGTTATTCAACTGGACTGAATCTGCCAGGTCTAGATACCGAGTGTGCCATATGTCTTTCAGAGTTTGTTTACGAAGAGAGTGTGAAACTGCTTCCGACATGCCATCATGGATTCCATGTCCGGTGTATAGACAAGTGGCTTAGTTCACACTCGTCCTGTCCCACCTGCAGGCACTGCCTTATCCAGACATGTGAAAAAATCGCCGGTTGCAGCCAAACGAGTTCATTAAACTCCACTCAACTACCACAAGACAGTATCACTGTGCAAATTACACCACTACAGCCGGAAAGATGGATATGCTGTTTTTAAGATGAGCTAGTCAACTAGATATAGTCGCAGTTATGTTTCAACCCCGATTAAACTACTATGCATATAGAACTAGTTGAGATCACAATCGGTCTACACTTCAGAACAAGTTTAGTATCTCCACTGTGAAGTTGTATATATTACGAAATTGGTCATTTCTTTGTATCTTGAACTCCTAAACCTTTTTTTTATTTATTTATTTAACAGTTTGAAGCCGATAAAAAGTGCAAAAAAATATCCACAGTTTATTATATCTGCAGCAAATAACTCCCGTTAGAAAACAGAAAACATAAACAATTCAAAACAACAATGTACAGGATGATGAGAAGGAAAAACACTCCAAGCAATAGTTTAGAGGAGATGGCCAATCCGCTTCGTCAACTAAAAGAAATGTCTTAATCTTACAATTAAGAAGTTTTAAGGTTACAAAACTCAGGTTCTGCCACTAGCTTATTTTTAATGTATATAACAATGGTTACTGCCTTTTTTTTTTTTTTTCTTTTTATAGGGACTATTTTTTAAACTGCCATTTGAGTAAAGAAACGCGAGGACACGTGTAATAGCCCGGTCCCGCTAAACAGCAGAAACAACTTACTTTGGTCCCAGGATTCCTTTAAAAGCAATTTCCCGCCAAAAATATGACAAAAAATTTAAACTTAAAACTTTTACCTGCAAAAAAAAAAAATTAACAACGAGGGGTGAGCAAACATAGTTTACTCACCGAGGGAGAGTCAGAGAACTCTCGAATCTACCAACAACAATTTAAGAGCGCAACTTAAAGCAAGTCTAGGCTAAAACATGCAAGCAAACACAATGTCTAGAAGACCCAAACATATGACCACTCAGTGTCACACACACCAACAAGGGGACACGTTCTCATGCAGGGCACACCATACATGACAACACCCAGACGAATCTTCATGCAGGGCACATCATACATGACAGAAACTCATTCCCTTCAAAAACACAAGAAACATGCACGTACTCATGCAAGACACACCATACATGAAAACTGCCACCACGTCTTCATGCAGGGCACACCATACATGACAGGCCACCACCACATCTTCAGCCAGGGCACACCACATCATGACAGACGGCTAGACCCGAATTCACCCAGGACACACCATAACATAACATTTGGTCACTCTCCTCATAAACACACTCTGCAAGATAGACCTACGAGACCGAGGTCATAAACCATTCGACTACTCGCAGAACTATCTCAGAGTAATTACGGTATTATATACCTATACACACATATTATAATACTACATAATATACATTAATACATTCAACATGCTCAAAACAATCACAGAACATTTAACCGATCAATCATTTATATAACTAATTCATATTTCTAAAAATATGCAAAACCACTAGAATATCATAACTATTTAATTAATTAATAATTTATGATGCATATAAATTATATAATATTTATTTATATAGCATATTAATACAAGTAACAAACAACGATGCATTCATATAGTGAACACACCGCATGGATGATTTAATCCTAGACTACGACAATAAGTCACGAACTTAAACGGAAATCAATATAATCCTAGACTACGACAATAAGTCACGAACTTAAACGGAAATCAATAGAAACGCTCAATGAGTTCCTCACTTTTGCCACTTGACGACAAGACTACACTTTTTAGAACTTTCCTTTACTGCAAACTTTCCTTTTCTGAAACAGATTTGATAAACCGAATTAAACCAAGCTTAAATCGATAACTCTCTAAGCGTAAATCGGGTTTCCTTTATCCAATAGCTACAGACACGAGTTAACTACGATTTAGCAAAATTTCAGCCTTTGAACCAACCAAAAACTCATTCTATCTAAACCGGTTCATACTGGAAATTAACAGAAATAATCAGTCCCGAAGTTACTACTACAGACCTGAATCTAATCATCCAATTCCAATCTCCACCGTTGATAATGGGCTCCTAGATGTCATAAAGACACCCACGAAGTTTTACATTGATCCGATTTCAGACAAGCAGCCTAACTCCATTTGAATGCACATTGGTCCAGAACGCGACAGATTCGAAGCACCAGAAATCATGATACGCCAATTGGAATATCTAGATATTGGTTTTGGAGCATATCTAGGCGACAGATTCGAAGCACCAGAAATCATGATACGCCAATTGGAATATCTAGATATTGGTTTTGGAGCATATCTAGATATTGGTTTTGGCTAACTCTCCAAAAATTTTGGTTACCTTTGGAAACGAATTGATAGGTCGAATCCTCCTTATCCCAAACATGTCGTGTCTGCCTGCAACATCTTTAAGTGGAAACCATTCATTTTATTTCTCGTTCTTGCCTCCATTAAAATGGCTGATCTTTCACTACTTTTTCTCTTATGGTGGCTAGGTTTAGATTAGAAAAGAGATTAGAGGATAAAAGAAAATAGATTAATATTTAAAAAATGGGCTTAACGGGCTTACGGATCTATTTTATAGAGAAATAACTATTTGGGCTAAGATAATTAAAAATGAGGGTGTTACAACACGCTTCCCTACCACAAGTGACATGTGAAAGACCGGGATTGGGATACATGGCATTTTTGTAATTCGAAAAGGACCATGAGAGAACAGAAATAACCTCTTGTATTACTATCCTTGCCACAAATGTGGTATTTCTTTTGATGCCAGTGAATTAAAAGCAAAAATTGATGGACGACAATAAAAAAAAGGCGTTCTATCTAATTGATTCTTTTTTATATAGAGCATACAACATAATGTACCACGATGCCATCAAACCAGCCATGCTCTAATCATTCAAAATGCCGACTATGTCCGAACCACCAAAATGCGCCTGAGCTACAACACACTGAAAAAATAATTCCACCAACCATAACAAGTATACTAAGACTCGTAGATCAAAGTCCATTGGAGCATGGAGATTGTGGACCTATTTTAATACAAAAAGAACAAGAATTTTATGGGCTTAATGTAAAGATTAAAAACGTTGGACTTGAACAAGATTGACATAATTTTGATCAAAGAATGTAAGAAGAACAATGTTCAAGAAAAATCCCGTTCAGGCCTCTCAAAGAGGCGCCTAGAATTCACAGGAATAAAATGTTATTTTCGTAATCTGATCAAAGGAGACTCTACATTTAACTGATGCCGACATAATTAAACGATTAATCAAAGTTGTTCTCAAGAGAGGATTCTCTTTATAGTTTATATGCGATCGTTAGACTGCAAGTGCACCTTGTATCTTGTGGTGTAGAACGAGCTCAATCCATAGAGAACGAAGTTACTCTTCAATTTTCAAACTATTTCAACCTAAGAAACATAAGAATTGGTTTTTGTTTTTCACTTTGAATAAAACGTTGAAGGTTGATATACTGATTATTTTATCTTGTTTTTCACTTTGAATAAAACGTTGAAGGTTGATATACTGATTATTTTATCGTTTTCTTACCCTGATTTTTGGTGTTTCCAGAGTATTTTTATTTTTTATATCTTTTATAAGAACTTTTCAGCTTAGAAATACAAGAAGGATGCCGATAACTCGAAAAGGAGAAAAGAGCAGAAATCAAGCATTCAAAAAACTTTTCAGCTTAGAAATACAAGAAGGATGCCGATAACTCGAAAAGGAGAAAAGAGCAGAAATCAAGCATTCAAAAGACCAACAATGCAATTTGAGGCTTAAGTGCACAAGATGCAACCAAGATTTGAAGTTTTCTGAAGACTCGAGATAAAAATGAAGATGAGCTAGATTCGCTCGAGCCCATATGGATTTGGTCGAGCCCTGCATCTAGGGTTTCTGCCAGATCACTGGCTTGTGTGCAGAAGAGGATAAGGACGTCGAGAAGCATCAAGAGCTCGATCGTAGCCACTTCAATTCGCTCGAGCTTGGTCCCTTGTGGATAGACTCGAGCTATTTCAAGGATGCGAATGATTCCTCGAAGTGGATAAGCATAGAAGGATCAAGAAACTAATTTGGGATATGATAAGTATAGAGAGTTCGAGAGAATCCAACTAGGTTCGCTCGAGCGCTAGCAAATCTATAGAAAGATCTCGAATTTCTTCGCCCACTATAAATAGAGGCACCCTAAGCTCTTGTATCATATCCACGGTTCACACGAAAAAGTTCTAATAAAGGTTGTTCTTCTAAAATTTTATTTTCGGTTTTATAATAAAGGTTGTTCTTCTAAAATTTTATTTTCGGTTTTAGTTTTAGGTTTTCCCTAGGGATAGGGGAGATGCTCCTCTAGGGTCTGAATCCCTATGATCGAGTAGTCTCTCTAGTAGGGGTTAGGGAGATTCCATTAGGTTATTTGGTATGCATCTGATTTGACACAAATAGGGAACCATGATCTGCTAGTGTCTTTCCCTTTATCTGTTCTTAATGCTTAGATTAGATTAACTACCTAGTCTATGATATTAGATTAGATCTTAGAACCCTGACA
>CM071720.1:4912749-4929308 GCA_036630335.1 Physaria fendleri | reverse complement strand
GTAATGTAAATATCTCAAAAACTAAACCTTCTTTTGATTTTGTACTTCCCAAATATTATATAGATGAAACTAAACCTTCTTTTGATTTTGTACTTCCCAAATATTATATAGATGTATATTTGTAAAAAATATGATTAAAAATAGTGTTTTTGCGTAAAAATTGTTTTACAGATGCCTCAACCCAAAAAAACTAATATTTACATCTCAATATCATGTAAATGTTCCTGCAAAAAATCAATTCTTTTAAACCACTCACATATACTTAATCATCAAAAGTTTATTTGGTGAAGATCTATTTGGTCATAATTGTTTTCTTAATGATCCAACAATAAATTCAGTAGAAAATTATGTTTCAAAATAACGTTAAAATAATTGCATCCAAAAGTTGTTAATTGTTATAAATGTCTCCCAACTATAAATTATCCCGTGACACATATTTTCTTTTAAGACAAGAAAATTTATAATAATCAACTTTTAACCCACTAAATTTTTTAGAAATGTGATTGGTAAAAAAAAAAACTAAAAGTATAAATAAAGAAAGAAAGTGAAAAAAAAAATAAAAAAATCACGAGTGTGGTATGAGTTAAAGAATGAGCCAACTCGTTAATAAGCTGTAAAAGAGCGAGTGGGTGACTAAGAATTTTGACAGATACGCGACGAAACGAAGAGTTTGACAGATACGCGACGAAACGAAGAGTTTCGTTATTTCTAGATACCCCACACAACACAAACACAGAATCACTTCTTTCTCTCTTCTCTACCAAAAGATTCTTCCACATACATCTTTCTCTTTCTTTTATTATCGCTTTTACATAGATCTCATCTCAGGTTTTTTTCTTCTGTCTTCTACTGATGAGAGTTTGAGTTTGAGAATCATGACAAATTCTGTAAAAGTTTTGAGTTTTTAATTTCTGTTGATTTTAAGATCGAGGGATAAAAATGGGTTCTTTAGGAGATGAGCTGAGTTTGGGATCGATATGTGGTTCTAAGAGAAGAGTTTCGAAGATCATTATGAATGATGAAGTTGAGGAACATGTTAAGAAGCTTGAAGAAGAGAAAAGAAAGATCAAAAGTTGGGAACTTGAGCTTCCTTTGTCTTTACAGCTTCTAAACAATGGTTAGATGATTTGATCTTCTCAATTTTGAGAATTAGGGTGCTTATTTTGATTTGAAAGACTGAGACTTTTGTTTGTTCTTGCAGAGATTTTGTATCTTAAGGAGGAGAACAAGAGATGTTCAGAGATGAATACTCAACCATTGTTCAAAGATCTCACAATGGAGAAGAAATTTCAGCTAGAGGTAAAACCCTGAAATTGAAACGTGTTTAAGATGAATCAAGGATAAAGGACTGAGTTTGTTTGATCTAATTGTTGCAGAGAAATGAGAAGGAATGTTCTATGTTGTTGGATCCAAAAGTAGAAACTGATTTAGGCCTTAGTTTAACTTCAAGTTCCATAAAAAGAAAAGACATTGTTGCTTCTGGTGGCTCTACTTCTATCTCTATGCCACAACCACAACCACAACAACCAGCATTTCTTCAGAAGCAAGCTTTGAGGAAGCAAAGAAGGTGTTGGACTCCTGTTTTACATCGCCGTTTTGTTGATGCATTGGCAAAGAAGGTGTTGGACTCCTGTTTTACATCGCCGTTTTGTTGATGCATTGCAACATCTTGGTGGTCCTGGAGGTAAAATAACCTAATGATCATCTTCTTCTTGAGTTTGGAATACTTAACATAGTATGTGTTTGAGCTCTTTGTCTGTGTTACAGTGGCAACTCCTAAACAAATAAGAGAACATATGAAAGTAGAAGGCTTAACCAATGATGAAGTAAAGAGTCATTTACAGGTAACTTTAAAAGAAAAGTTAAAAACTTTTGATTCTTTGAATCATTATTAACCATTTTCTATGTAGAAGTACCGGTTATACATCAGGAAGCCGAATTCGAATGCAGAGAAACAACAAGGGTTTAAATTATGGAATTCATCACAAGATGAAGAAGAAACAAGTGAAGGAAGAGAATCTTTGGAATTCATCACAAGATGAAGAAGAAACAAGTGAAGGAAGAGAATCTTCAAAGACAAGCAATTCGAAATCGGATTCTCCTCAAGGTCCTTTGCAGTTACTATCCACAACAACTACAACTGGTGGAGATAGTAATATTGAAGATGCTGAACAAAGCTAACTCTGAGAGGAGGATTCAGATGGATAGATTGAGATCTCCATAAATCTCAAATCTGGTTTTGTTAGTTTGGAATCATTACTATTTTCTATTAGTAGTGAATGAGAATAATAAATATAGAAAGGTTTATAGATAATATATAGAAAAGAAGAGATAGAGAGTGAGGATAATATATATAGAGAGTAAAGGATGGTTCAAATTATTTGCAGAGAGTTGGAGACTATTAAGCCTATTTTGTGTATGCCATTTTTTGTTGGTTTAATTGAGGCATCATCCAAAAAGAATTTTATGTTTGTTTCTTAATTTTTTTTAAGTATATAATTCAAACCGAATCAAATATTTGTTAGTACCCAAAAATACTCCAAATATAATTACAGATAGAGAGGTGTCAAAATGATTTGGAGTTAATGGATTGGTAATTTGGATATTAATGGATGAGTTAATAGTTTTGATGAGTTAAATGATTTGGAGTTAATGGATTGGTAATTTGGATATTAATGGATGAGTTAATAGTTTTGATGAGTTGGGTTGAAATGATTTAGATTAAAATGGATTACTGGTTACTACATCAAAACCAATATGATCTAAATTACTAAAACCAATTAACTAAATTACTAAATGAAAAACTACATCAAAACCAATATGATCTAAATTACTAAAACCAATTAACTAAATTACTAAATGAAAAAGAAAAAAATCAAAGTTCTTCGTAGTCATCGATTTGATCTCTTTTATATTTGCACCTCTTATTCATCGATATTATCTCTTTTCTAACTGCACCTCGTAATCATCGATTTTATCTCTTTATTAGCTGTATTTCATAGTCCTTGATTTTATCTTTTTTTATTTTTCTGGATTGCACCTCGCAATCATCGATTTTATTTCATTATTAGCTCCACCTCGTAATCATCAATTTTTATCTCTTTTCTACATACACTTCGTAGTCATCGAAACACCTCGTAATCATCGATTTTATCTCTTTATTAACTGCATCTCATAGTCTTCGAATTGTATCTTTTTTTCTAGCTACATCTTATAGTCATCAATTTTATCTGTTTTATAGATGCATCTCGTACTCATCTAACACTAAGAGGTGACTTTAGTATTGGTTCTATTTTTTGCTATCAATTCGTCTTCCATAGTTTTGGTTGCTTATCCGTTTTGATTTATAGTGAACCTTCTTATGTTAGTATAAAGTATAGTGGACACAACACAAATGATTTGGAGTTAATGGATTGGTAATTTGGATATTAATGGATGAGTTAATAGTTTTGATGAGTTTGGTTGAAATGATTTAGATTAAAATGGATTACTGGTTACTACATCAAAACCAATATGATCTAAATTACTAAAACCAATTAACTAAATTACTAAATGAAAAAAAAATAATCAAAGTTTCCCGTAGTCATCGATTTGATCTCTTTTATATTTGCACCTCTTACTCATCGATATTATCTCTTTTCTAACTGCACCTCGTAATCATCGATTTTATATTTTTATTAGTTGTATCTCATAGTCATTGTTTTTTTTTTCTAGATGCACCTCACAATCATCGATTTTATTTCATAATTAGCTCCATCTCGTAATCATCGATTTTTATCTCTTTTCTACATGCACTTTGTGTTAGAATGTCCCACATCGGAAAGTTTGAGAGATTATCTTTAATATATAAGGGATATGGGTCACTCCACTCATTGCCAATTAGTTTTGAGTTGGATGCCCATGTTTCCTAACATGGTATCAGAGCCAAGGATTCCACCCGATGTTGGACCACCCGTGGATGTCCAGTCCCACAAACTTCACGCTATCCAGGAAATTATCCTTAATATATAAGGGATATGGGCCACTCCACTCATTGCCAATTGGTTTTGAGTTGACTGCCCATGTTTCCTAACACTTTGTAGTCATCGAAACACCTCGTAATCATCGATTTTATCTCTTTATTAACTTCATCTCATAGTCTTCGATTGTATCTTTTTTTTCTAGTTACACCTTATAGTCATCAATTTTATCTCTTTTATAGATGCATCTCGTACTCATCGATTTAACCTCTTTTGTAAGAGACTAAGAGGTGACTTTAGTATTGGTTCTATTTTTGCTATCAATTCGTCTTCCATTGTTTTGGTTGCTTATCCGTTTTGATTTATAGTGAACTTTCTTATATTAGTATAAAGTATAGTGGACACAACACGAGAAGACAACATTACTGTTCTATTGTCCAAATGATGATCCAATTGTAAGATTTAAAATCACACATAGATCTCTTTGTTTTTGATATGAATTACAACACAATTGGATCAATCATCTGGTTAATAGAGCAGTATTGTTCTCTTCGTGTTACGCCCACCAAATAACATTTCACAAAAAACAATTTCAGCTTGTCCTTCTTTCAAATCATGAGCCTATTAGGAAATTTACACAGTGAAATAAATTTTTTTTTTCTAGTTACACCTTATAGTCATCAATTTTATCTCTTTTATAGATGCATCTCGTACTCATCGATTTAACCTCTTTTGTAAGAGACTAAGAGGTGACTTTAGTATTGGTTCTATTTTTGCTATCAATTCGTCTTCCATTGTTTTGGTTGCTTATCCGTTTTGATTTATAGTGAACTTTCTTATATTAGTATAAAGTATAGTGGACACAACACGAGAAGACAACATTACTGTTCTATTGTCCAAATGATGATCCAATTGTAAGATTTAAAATCACACATAGATCTCTTTGTTTTTGATATGAATTACAACACAATTGGATCAATCATCTGGTTAATAGAGCAGTATTGTTCTCTTCGTGTTACGCCCACCAAATAACATTTCACAAAAAACAATTTCAGCTTGTCCTTCTTTCAAATCATGAGCCTATTAGGAAATTTACACAGTGAAATAAATTTTTACAACAACTGGTGGAGATAGTAACATTGAAGATGTTGAAGAATCTATAAATCTGGTGTTAATATTTCTCCACGAACCATTGCCCTCTTTCTATATCCTATGAAATCAAAGTTGAAAACTTATTTGTCTATGAAAACAAGTCTACAACTTTGATTTCATGGGGATACAGAAAGAGAGTGATGGCTCGTGGCAAAATATTATGATATGACGATAGTTTATGGGTAAATAAGTTGTCTTCATTTCAAAAATAAACTAGATGATTATAATACTAAACTCAATCACGTGTTGTACAGAGGCGGACCCAAAAGAATACTAATTATAATACTAAACTCAATCACGTGTTGTACAGAGGCGGACCCAAAAGAATACTATAAATACTTGAATAAAATAATAAAGCTCGAACTTGAACAATATTATATAAATACATGATTTTTTTTTTTTTGACAAGAAAATACATGAATACTATATTTTCTCTTATACACATAATTGAATCACAATCCAAATCGAATCCAACATTTTCTGGTATCCAAAAATACTCAAAATATAATCATATAGAGAGAAAGAGAGAGAGGTGTCAAAATGATCCAAGTTAATGGATCAATCCAAACAAATCCAACCCATAAACTTAATCAGTTGATATTTTGGATATTAATGGATTAGTGGATAGGTGAATGGTTTTATGATTTGGGTTGAAATGATATAAGACTAAAATGGAATACTGGTTACCCAAATCGAAACCAATAGGAATTGAAAAAAAAAAGTTCACCTTGTAACGATCAATTTTATCTCTTTTCTAATTGCATTTCGTAATCATCGATTTTATCTCTTTTCTACTTGCACCTCGTAGTTATTGAAATACCTCTTAGTCATCGATTTTTTTTTTATATCATAGTCATCGATTTTATCTCTAGTCTAGCTGCACCTCGTAATCATCGTTTTTATCTCTTTTTTTTTTATTTGCACTTCGTGATCATTGAAACACCTCGTAATCATCGATTTTATTTCTTTTCCAACTGCACCTCGTAATCATCATTTTTATCTCTTTTCCAGCTGCACCTCGTAATCATCGTTTTTATCTCTTTTTTATTTGCACTTCGTGATTATTGAAACACCTCGTAATCATCGATTTTATTTCTTTTCCAGCTGCACCTCGTAATCATCGTTTTTTTATTGAAACACCTCGTAATCATCGATTTTATTTCTTTTCCAGCTGCACCTCGTAATCATCGTTTTTATCTCTTTTCCAGCTGCACCTCGTAATCATCGTTTTTATCTCTTTTTTATATGCACTTCGTAGTCACTGAAATACCTCGTAATCATCGATTTTATTTCTTTTCCAACTGCACCTCGTAGTCATAGATTTTATCTCTTTTCCAGTTGTACCTCGTAGTCATCGATTTTCTCTCTTTTATAGTTGCACCTCGTACTCATTGATTTTATCTCTTTATTAGTTGCACCTCATAGTCATCGATTTTTTATCTCTTTTCTTATTGCTCTGTGTGTGTTTTCCACCAATTTTTATCTCTTTTATTTATGCTTCATCATATTTTTTTATTTATTTAAATCTGCTTTTAAGCTCTTATATTTGTTCTTTGTTTCAATTTTTGTGTTTTTAGGAAATTTTTTATTCTTCTCATTTAGATCTAGCTTGTATAATTGATCTAAATGAGTAGTCGTTTCATTGTATATTTTTTATACAGGCTCTTGACTTGAAGGAAGGACAACTGAAACTGTTTTTTATGAAATGTTCTTTTAGTGGCAATAACACAAGAAGACACATTACAGATCTATTATCCAAACGATCTTCAGCGGGTGGAAACTAAGCAACACCCGCTTCAAAAGTTTCAGGTGGGAACTCGTCACTAAAAACTTCCTGAGTGTAATAGAATCTCTCCAATCACAGTGGAACCAACTGTTTTCAGTTATATTTAGAGATAAAGAATCTTGTAATCAATTCAAATGCATCAGTAAACGAATTACACATACATCTCTTTGTCCTGTGATATTAATTCCAATAATTGAATTATCATCTGGATAATAGAGCAGTAATGTGTTTCTTCGTGTTACACGTCCACCAAATAACATTTCACAAAAAAAAAAAACAGTTTTAAGCTTTCCTTCTTTCAAATCCGGAGCCTATTCGGAGATTTAAGGTGAAATAAGGTATATATCTCGGTGGACATGAAGGTACAATACTAAAGATCCTCTTGTTCTTGAGTTTGGTTACTTTAATTCGCAGTCTGATTCTCTTCAATGTCTTTTGCAGTTACCATCTACAACAACTGGTGGAGATAGTAACATTGAAGATGCTGAACAATCTATAATTTTCCTACTTGTTACTAAAATATAGATTATAGTAATATTATACATCCTTATAATTACACTCAATATTGTTTATCCATTAGACACTTATTGTTACGGTTTTATTTAAAAAATAAATTGAGTAAAAAGTTATTCTAAAACATATACTAGAAAACATGTATCAAATAACAGGTTTAAAACGGGGCAAGTAATAAGGTCAATACCGCAAGTATTTGGAAGATAGGCAGATACTAGTTTAAACGGGTACTTAGCTTGTTTGAATGATATCAAATACCGGACATGACAGATCAAGTACCAAGTATTGCTAAAATAGAGGGTACCCGTTCTATGTCCAAGCTTAGTTTCAAAAATATTTATTAACATAACCGTGCAAAATGTATAGATGTAGCAATCAAAATTAACACGTATTAGTTGTAATTTGTTGATATATTTTTTTAAAAAAATAGATAAACTAGATAATTTTAGTAAACTCAATCACGTGTTGTACGTAAATATGGACAATATTTGATACCCGATATATGATTCACACCTAGTCATAAAATAATGAAGTTCGAACTCGAACAACATTATATAAATACATGAATACTATATTATACACATTACGAAATCTCAATCCAATCCGAATCCAATATTTTTTGGTACCCAAAAATATTCAAAATATAATCATATATAGAGAGAAAGAGAGGTGTCAAAATGAGTTGAAGTTAATGGATCAACCCAAACAAATCCAACCCATAAACTTAATGAATTGATAATTTGGATATTAATGGATTAGTGGATAAAATAGGTTAATGGTTCTGGTGATTTGGGTTGAGATATTAATGGATTAGTGGATAAAATAGGTTAATGGTTCTGGTGATTTGGGTTGAAATGATGTAGATTAAAGTGGAATACTGGTTACCCAAAAACCAATAGGAAAATTAAAGTGGAATACTGGTTACCCAAAAACCAATAGGAAAAAAAATCAAAGTTCACCTCGTAATTATCAATTTTATTTCTTATTAGCTCCACTTTGTAATCATCGATTTTATTTATTTTCTATTTGTACCTCGTAGTCATCGAAACACCTCGTAATCATCGATTTTATCTCTTCATTAGTTGCATCTCATAGTCATCGATTTATCTCTTTATTAGTTGCACCTCGTAATCATCAATAGTATCTCTTTTCTATTTGCACTTCGTAATCATCGAAACACTTCGTAATCATCGATTTTATTTCTTTATAAGTTGCACCTCATAGTCATCGATTTTATCTATTTTCTAGCTGCACCTCATAGTCATCGATTTTCTCTCTTTTATAGTTGCACCTCGTACTCATCGATTTGATCTCTTCTCTATATGCTCTTTGTAGTCATTGATTTTATCCCTTTATTAATTGCACCTCATAATCATCGATTTTATCGCTTTTCTTTATGCTTCATCATAATTTTTTTTTTTTGCTTTTAAGCTTTTATATTTGTTCTTTGTTTCAATTTTTGTTTTTTTAAGGAATGTTTTTTGTTTTTTGTTTTTTTTGCTTTTAAGCTTTTATATTTGTTCTTTGTTTCAATTTTTGTTTTTTTAAGGAATGTTTTTTGTTCTTCTCATTTAGATCTACCTTGTACAGTTGAGATTTTTCATTGCATATTAATTGAATGAGTGTTTAATTGTTTAAACATTAAGCCAATCCATTATTCTTTGAAAACCCAATTCACAGATCCAAGAGAGCTCTGTTGCTCTTAATTCTAAACCCAGTTGTATTTTTGGAGGTGACTTTAGTATCGGTTCTAGTTTTTCTATCAATTGTATTTGATGAAGCATTTAACCAACCTTCTAATATTCAAGCTAATTCTCAATACCATTCAATAGTGATTTATATGTTTGTTCTAATATTTTTCATTTAGTGTCATCTTGGGAGACTTTATTCATTAACAAATACCAAATTGTTCAAAACAATTTCAAATTCTTCAAAAATTGTATATATTTTGTATATGTATTTTTTTATTGTGCATGTATATTTTATTCTCATTTTTCAAATATAAAGTAATCATTATTAGCTAAAATACAAATATTTCGATATCTTTTGAACCGAGAGTAAATAATTATTAGATGATTACGAAGGTTTACTTTATAATATCTGTAATGAAATAAACCATCATAAGTCATATAACAATTATTTACCCTCGGTTCAAAAGATATCGAAATATTTGAATTTGAGCTAATAATGATTACTTTATAATTTGAAAAATGAGAATAAAATATTCATACACAAATAAAAAAATACATACACAAAATATATACATTTTTGAAGAATTTGACATTGTTTTGAACAATTTGGAATTTGTTAATGAATAAAGTCCCTCAAGAAGACACTGGATGAGAAATATTAGAAAAAACATAGAAATCACAATTAAATTGTACCACGTTGGTTGGTTGGGCTCTTCAATGATATGGTAAGCAAGATTTTCTAAACGTTGTTTTTTTGTCTACTGGGATTCATGAAGGAAACAATTAAATGGATTGTCATCCGTGGTAAATGCAGTAGAAAATAGTCATTTTCGGAAGACAAAAATGTTATATGTCCCAATCACGGTTTTTCACGTGTCATTTTGTGACAGAGAAGCGCGTCATCGTGAGGACAGAAACGTCACATATCTCTATCACGTTCCTTCACGTATCTCACGAGGTTATTTCCGTCTACTCATTTCAATCATGGCAGGAAAACACGTTACGTATCTCACGAGGTTATTTCCGTCTACTCATTTCAATCATGGCAGGAAAACACGTTTTTGTCGTGGTCTTTCTCATAAGACCAATGACAAATCAACAAAGACTTCTTTACTCAAATGACAATGACAAATAAACAAAGAATTTTTTACTCAAATGAGAGTTTAAAATAGTTTGTTTATGAAACTAAGTATCAGTCTATCGTAGACCATATCTTCTCAAACTGGCGATGTTTTGCTAATATTGGTGATCACATATTGGGTATAGTATAACCATTTTAGTTATAATGTCTACTACAATTTTTTGTAATTGGTTAGATAATGTGTCAAAAATAAACTAATCTATTGATTTGAATATATATATAATTAATCAAGAAGTTGATATACATATGTGTCAGGTTTATTAAAAACCAAATCACTAAGAAACAAAACTGTTGGTAAAATGCGTCAAAAACAAGTTTTGGATTTCGACAAAACAATATTTATGTTTTTAAAAATTTAAGGACTTTTAACTAAGATACAACGTAGTTACTATAAAGTAAGCATTGAATAATAACGTGTATACTTAAATATAAACTATGCATCACAACAACCACACATCTTAGCGTGATAAAAGAAAACATGTTAAATATTAGTTGGAGCCTTTGAAATTCCTAAATGTACAATTGAAGAAACGAAATAACGATATAGATTCCCACGAAGTATTGCACATCGTATCAGATCGCCACCAATTTAAATACGGGATTCACATATCCACAGACAAAACTTTAAAGTCTAGTTTTTCCGAAAGTTTTAATCTTATTTATCTCTGATGCAAAAGTTTTCAACTTAAAACTCAACTAAATTGGTTAATCAAACGGTTTACTGGTTCTAGGCAAATGGGGACGTAGATCGCAAAAAACACCTTCATAGTTAATTGACTTTTTAATTTTGAAATAGTGAATACGTGAATCGCGCATTTAAATTCGTGGAGATCTGTGTCATATTTCGAGATGATCTATTTAATGATAATGAAAATTACATAGTTGAAAACATAAATATTCTCTATTTAGCAAAACTTCATAGCTTTATATATATATATATATATATATAAAAACATAAATATTCTCTATTTAGCAAAACTTCATAGCTTTATATATATATATATATATATATATTGTCAAGAAGCTTTATGTCTTAAGATCACAAGTTTATTCATGTTAGAAATAATAGGCTACTCAATAAAAGAGAATTGTATTATACCTAATTTTGGCATTAGAAAATGTACCAAATCAAAACTATTTACATTTAAATTAGAATTAATGCACATAACTTTTTACATTTAATATACATATGAAAAGAAACAATTAAGCATTGAATGATGATATACACTTGCATAAATTTCCAAATTGAAGCAACTAACTTCTTAGGTATTGTTTGTTGATTACTTATTGGAAGACTTATTTTAAATCATTTAATTTTTTTCCAACTACTTCAAAAACTTATCAAGACATCATATATATGAATTTAAAATTGATTTTGATATATTATTATACATATAGTCTGAGTACAAAAGAGTAGTTAAGTTACACACATCATTATGTTATTTTACACTACACTCAAGACAAATATAATATAGATTATACTCATGGACTAAACAATTATATATTGCATTAATGTTATTATTTTCTTTTTAACTATTTAAAATAAAAATATGTGCCAAACGTACCTAATAAAATTTTGTCATGAAATTTCTTCACTCTCTATTATTGGTCTACTTGAGATTCTATGTTTTTAAGCCCTAAAAAGATAGTAAATGTAATATATATTTCCAATTTACCGCAAATGCAACACATATAATCACATATATAAGTACACAATTACTACCAAACTGTAATTGAAATTAAATTCTGCATTAATTAAATTCTGCATTAACTGCTTTTCTGCTCTCAGTGTCATTCAAGTACACTTTTAACCTAAAACTGTAATATTTTTTTTTTAATAACCAGAAAGTCCCAGACCTTAGTACCTTACATTTCCTAGAGAGATCATGTTAAATTCACTTCAAAAGAGGAGATGTCTTCTAGATGGCGGCTCGAATTAGAGACCTATGTAACACCTCAAACTGAGAATATGGTGGTGCATGAGAATTGATTTAGCCACCTACATACACGTATCTTTTCAGTCACACATTTTGAAAGAATTCAGAGTTAAACATGCTTTGAACTGGAGTTGCCAAGGATGGGTGATTTTCCGCAAAGTGATTCTCGGAAATGTGTGAGTAGAAACAAAACACATAGAAAGATCACGTGGTGATTTTTAAAGTTGGTAAACAAATCTTTAAAGTTTCCGGAAGTGATGTGTCAATTGTCGGACCAGGATAGAACAAATCTTTAAAGTTTCCGGAAGTGATGTGTCAATTGTCGGACCAGGATAGAGTTCATGGACTTAGTGACAGGTGTAAGCCCAATAAAAATTGTAGATGGTTGGAACGTTACAACCTCTAACTTATCTCAGAGATTTTCACTACTAGAGTCAGCGTCCTCCGATCATCTGGTAATTGTAATATATGTTGATATACAAATCATTACATTTCGTTTTTTAAAAATTGTATTCAAGGTTTGTGGTTTATTTTTCCTAAAACAAAAAGAATTTAAGAAATGAAAAATTTAGCTGCAACGTCTCATGGTCCATGATCCATGAGCCACATAAAATGGGAAGTAAATGGAAGAAAATACAACCGAGCCTACCACTTGGGTGGGTTAGCTGCAACGTCTCATGGAATGGGAAGTAAATGGAAGAAAATACAACCGAGCCTACCACTTGGGTGGGTTAGCTGCAACGTCTCATGGTCCATGACTTCTACCATTAGGGTGAATTAGCTGCAACGTCTCATGGTCCATGATCCAGTCATGGTCTTAATTATTCACAACATTATTCATTCGAATGCAAATGCCTTACTTTCACTTTGGTTTTCACCTCTTGTTTGGGACTCCTACTTTTTATATTTGTTTTCAACGTTGTACAACTTTTTGTTTGTCACCTTAATTTTTTGATAAATTTTTCCGTTTTTTTTAATTAATATCGATCAAGTTCAAATTCGTAGAATCTAATATTTCAGGGACGAAATCCAACCCTGTTCTATTCGCTTTTTTAGAAGAGACTCCTTGTAGATAGCAATTTAAACAGACAACATTAGAGTTTCTCCTCCGAATTTACCAATAGAACTAGCGCTTTTTGACCATATAAAATTTTTACTAGACGATTTATATGTTGTTAATTTATTTAAAATTCATTCTGCTATTTTTGTATCTTTTCATTTATTTTAACTATCTAAATTGTGTATAAAAGAAACTGACATAACAAGGAATGATTTGTTCTTTGCAGAAGTTTTTCTCCCAGGCACGTTTCCCTAGGTGGTGAAGAAGATGGAGGTTTAGTTTCTACAAAACCGGAGTTTTTCTCCCAGGCACGTTTCCCTAGGTGGTGAAGAAGATGGAGGTTTAGTTTCTACAAAACCGGCCAACAGCTTTTGGTTTTATTAACCACTAGTCCTTAAGGTAAGTTTTTTTCTTCTTTGACACTTAACTGCTGGATAATAGACTCCCTCCACTCCCTTTTCAAAAGGAGAACCTTCTTTGGGATAATGTCAACATCCTTCTAGCTCTTGTGTTTGGATCTGAAACCACCATTTTCCTACAACGTTCGGATTCCTCCTTTGATTTTACTCTTCTGTGGATGCTTGCTCCTTAATCTTCATCTACTGAACTCTTTGTCAACCATCTACTTACTGTTACTGCTACACTTGCCTTTCAAGACTGCTCTCCACTGTTGTAGTTTACTTTCTGGTGTCCCTTAACTCAATCTTTACTCTTACGAGTACTGAACTCTTGCTCTCAAAAATGAGACCAACTAGGCGTTTCACTGCTGAGGAAAAAGGAAAAAGTATTTCTGACCTTCCTGCAAAGAGACCAAAGAATCACATACAAGCTCCGGACTTGGATACATCAGACTTGGTTGCTGAACATAAACTCGCCATTATTGGAAGGCTGACTAACTCGACTGCACAAAGACTCTGGTCCTTGATCCCTTTTCTCCCCACGACATGGAACATATCTGGATCTGCGACTGGTTCTGACCTAGGTAATGGCAGATTCTTGTTTAAGTTCGAGAATGAAGATGACCTAAACAGAGTACTGGCTAATAGACCTTACCATTTCCGAGATTTCATGGTAATACTCCAGAGATGGGAGCCTATACTCCCTTTTCAAAAGGAGAACCTTATTTGGGATAATGTAAACATCCTTCTAGCTCTTGTGTTTGGATCTGAAACCACCAATCTTCTGCAGCTTTCGGATTTCCTCCCTTGTTTGCTCTACTGTGGATGTTTGCACACTTATTCTCTTCATCTGCTGAACTCTTTTCAAACCACCTGTGCTCCTGCTTATTTTACGCTCGCTTTACACACTAGTCTTCTTTTCAAACCACCTGTGCTCCTGCTTATTTTATGCTCGCTTTACACACTAGTCTTCACCGTTTAGTTTCAAAATCTGGTGTCCTCTAAAACATCTTTACTCTTACGAGTACTGAACTTTTTCGCTTTATCAAAAATGCGACCTACTAGGCGTTTTACTGCTGAGGAAAAAGGAAAGAATATCTCTGATTTCCCCATGAAGAGACCAAAGAATCACACAAGCCCCGGACTTGGATACATCAGATCTGGTCGCTGAACACAAGCTCGCTATTATTGGAAGGTTAACCAACACGACTGCACAAAGACTCTGGTCCTTGATTCCCTTTCTTCCCACGACATGGAACTTAACTGGATCTGCAACTGGTTCTGACTTAGGCCAAGGCAGATTCATGTTTAAATTCGAGAATGAAGAAGATCTAACCGGAGTACTGGCTAATAGACCATACCATTTCCGAGACTTCATGGTAATACTCCAGAGATGGGAGCCTATAATTGCTGAAGACTTCCCGCATGAGATGCCTTTCTGGATAAAAATCCATGGACTCCCTGCTCACTACAGGCAGAAACCTATGGTGGATAGTATAGGTGACTCCTTGGGCAAAAGAGAGATATCTGTGGTGTCAACAAAAGAAGTCAAGGTTAGAGTTATCACTAATGGACTGAAACCATTAATACGAGATGCTATAGTGGATTTTAAGGATGGCTCTGAAGCCATTATTACCTTTGAATACCTGAGGCTGAAAAACTGCAGTGACCTTTGTGATATGTTAACTCACACAACTCCAAAATGCAAAAACTGCAGTGACCTTTGTGATATGTTAACTCACACAACTCCAAAATGCCCGCTAACTGCTAAAGCGGATCGTGCTACTCAGTTGGTATATGAAAATCAACATCGCTATCAACAATATCAAAGACATCAAATCTCTTCGGAATATCTACCTAAACGAGTAGCACAAGCTAGACCTGAATATCAAGATGTTACAGCAAGGGAAAGATACTCTTACTACCCCTCAGGACATAATCCTCGAAAAAGATCCTATGAAGCTTACTCAAGAAACACTTCTACAGTAAGACATTATAGGGAAAGAAGCTGGGATTCTCGAGAATTTGTCATTCCCAGGGAAGAGAAAAAAAGATCCCTCAGACAAAGCTATCAATCCCACCTAAGTAGACATGAAAATATCCCAGTATCTTCTGATAGAACCAGATCCTTTTAACCAAAGAGAAATGAGAACCTGCCCTACTCAAGAATGGAGAGCAAAAAACAAGCAACCTATGCAGAACTTACCTGATGACTTAAGCGTCACCCACACAAGTAAGGCTACTAGAAGAACCATTCCTGAGCTTCCTAGTCATCTCGCTCCTTTGATGAGATCAGAAGAGGAAGTTAGAGCGGAAAAACTGCAGTGACCTTTGTGATATGTTAACTCACACAACTCCAAAATGCCCGCTAACTGCTAAAGCGGATCGTGCTACTCAGTTGGTATATGAAAATCAACATCGCTATCAACAATATCAAAGACATCAAATCTCTTCGGAATATCTACCTAAACGAGTAGCACAAGCTAGACCTGAATATCAAGATGTTACAGCAAGGGAAAGATACTCTTACTACCCCTCAGGACATAATCCTCGAAAAAGATCCTATGAAGCTTACTCAAGAAACACTTCTACAGTAAGACATTATAGGGAAAGAAGCTGGGATTCTCGAGAATTTGTCATTCCCAGGGAAGAGAAAAAAAGATCCCTCAGACAAAGCTATCAATCCCACCTAAGTAGACATGAAAATATCCCAGTATCTTCTGATAGAACCAGATCCTTTTAACCAAAGAGAAATGAGAACCTGCCCTACTCAAGAATGGAGAGCAAAAAACAAGCAACCTATGCAGAACTTACCTGATGACTTAAGCGTCACCCACACAAGTAAGGCTACTAGAAGAACCATTCCTGAGCTTCCTAGTCATCTCGCTCCTTTGATGAGATCAGAAGAGGAAGTTAGAGCGG
>CM071720.1:4806790-4821112 GCA_036630335.1 Physaria fendleri | reverse complement strand
ATTACTTTTAAAATGATACTTCACAAATACTATAATAAGATGCTTCACTTCACCTTATATTTGTATATCGGGAATGATGCATGGTCAAAATTGAATTCTATGTAGTGGCCATTATGACTTCAAAGTTTTTAGATGTGAAATTAAAATACATGAAAAATATTTTAATTATTGGTGTGTATTTTGTATCGTGAATAGCCATATGAAAATGAACCCGCTTATAGTATGGGTCTAACTACCTAGTAATAATAATAATAAAATAAAGATTTTTGATAAATTGAATAGTCAAAACTATGTATTAATTGAATATTTGATAAATGGATATCATATTATAATTCAAATTGTTTCAAAAAATTAATAGAATATTTAAACATATGATAACTGCAGTAATATATTTGAATATTTTGGTTACTTTATGTTCGATTTGGATTAGATTCAAAGAAAATATATTGTTCATTTATTTATATATAATAGCTGATTTTGGACCTTTTTCAATTTTGTACAAATTTTGTACAATTTTCCATTTCATAACTATCTTATCTATAAATTAACGCCTTTAAACATTTTCCTTCATTCTCAAACTTACCATTTTACACAACAAGAATCATGAAAATTTGCTTGACTATATGATCTAAGTATTTTTTTTATTTTTTTTGTCGAAAGATCTAAGTATATTAGAACAAAACTGTAACTAAAAGATATGATATTTTTATGAAGTGAATCTGACAAGGCGAGATATGGACAAGGAAGACAAGGTAGCAGATCAAGGTATGGTGGATGACGATCATCAGAGGAAGACAAGGTAGCAGATCAAGGTATGGTGGATGACGATCATCAGGACAAAATGGTCAGTGGTTAGAACAAAATAGAAGAGGAGGAAGGTATGCAAGTAGGGTTGGTTCAGGAAACAGAGGTATGCAAATGGATGGTTCAAGCCGTATGGTGAGTCTTAACAGAGGTACTCGTGTTTAAAGAGGCTGAGGAGAGAAATCTAGAGTCAGTGTTCATACTGGGATCAACCAACTCAATGCATCGTCTTCCATGAAGTGCAACACAACAGATTACAATCGTTGTCTTTCCAATTAACTGAGAAACTCTCGATTTTGGCAGAAAGTAACTAAAGGGCAATGAAGTCTAGAACCGGTGGAGGTGGTCTGGATCTAAGTTCAAGGAGAAGGGACAACAATCAGTACTATGCTGGCTCTAAAACTTCACTCTTCGGACTCGTTTCTTATATCCATTCTTCTTGTTTTTTCATTGTTGTGAATCATTATATGATTTTTTTCTTGTGTTTTGATGCAAAACTAAAATTTCCTAAAATTTTCTGTTTTCTTAATTATGTTAACGAGAATGAATTGTATTTTTTTTTAATATACTTTCGCATAAAAATATTGTTTTTTATTTTTTTTTAAAGGTAAAATATCTAAAGTAACAAAAACTCTTGATAACAAACTAATCTTATAGGGGTATATTGAAATTAGAATTGTAGATGATTTGGTGTGATTGAAGATATTTAAAATTTCAAGAGATTTGAGTGATATTTTAGAATATTTGGTAGATTTATTTATATTTTTTAATAAAGAAAAGAAAAACTTCTTGTGATTTGGTTTTGAGAGATTTTTAGGAAAAAAATATTTTGTAAATTTAACATAATATTAACTTCCTTTTCAACTTCTCTTTCTTCATCATCGGTCTTATTAGTCTTATCATATGAATTTGAGTATTTAACTAGAATAAGAGCTTCTGGTTTTGAACCAAAAAAATTAATATTATATTAAATTTACAAAAATAAAAGTTCCTAAAATTCTCTCAAAATCACAAGAGTGTTTTCTTTTTGATTAAAATGAGAGATTCTAATCATATTTTTCTTTTCATGAGAGTTTCTGTTTTTGAACCAAACCAAATTTCATTCAGGTTTTTTTTCTTTTCATGAGAGTTTCTGTTTTTGAACCAAACCAAATTTCATTCAGGTTTCGGGTCCGGTTCGGATCAGATTTTTCGGATTTCGAGTTTTTCAGGTACATGTAAAACGTACCCGTTCAAGTATTTCTAAAATTCGGGTCGGGTTCGATTCGGATTTTTTCGAGTTCGGGTCGGGTTTGGGTATTTTTAATATCCCGAAAAATAACCCGAAAATCTGATAACCCGAGAATAACCCGAAAACACGATACCCGAAAACCTGATATCCGAAAATCCAAAACCCCGAAACATACATTAATATTCACAAAAATACCCGAAAATATCTTAAATACCACATACCAAAAAATATTTTAATTTTTTTTTATTTTATATAAAAAATATCTTATATAAACTACTCATTTTTTCGATTTATTTTTGATCTATAGTATTTGATTCATACTAATTTAGTTTTTTCTTATATAATTATATTTTTTATATATTTTAACTTATAAATTAAGAAATTTTAATAATAACAATGTTATTTTTAATTTTATTTAAAACCCGAAACCCAAAAATCCAAAAAAACCAAAAATATCTTAAATACCATATACCAGAAAGTATTATATTTTATATATATATATATATATAAATATCTTATATAAACTACTAATCTTTTTTTCGATTTATTTTGATGTATAATATTTGATTCATACTAATTTTGTTTTTTCACTCATTATTTTATATTTAATTACATTTTTGTACATTTTAATTTATAAATAAATCAATTTTAATAATAACAATGTTATTTTTAATTTTATTTTCAAAATTTTAATTTTGAATAATATTTTAATATGATTATGTTAATATAAATATTTATTTGTGATTTACAATTATCAGATATTAATATGTTATATATCTAATATATAGGTAAACATATATATATATACATTTTTGTACATTTTAATTTATAAATAAATCAATTTTAATAATAACAATGTTATTTTTAATTTTATTTTCAAAATTTTAATTTTGAATAATATTTTAATATGATTATGTTAATATAAATATTTATTTGTGATTTACAATTATCAGATATTAATATGTTATATATCTAATATATAGGTAAACATATATATATATATAGTTATATTTGAAGTATTTTCGGGTACGTCGGGTTTTTCGGTTCGGTTCAGATTCGGATTCGGGTATTCGGGTTCAAGAAAAACATACCCGTTCGGGTATTTATATATATCGGTTCGGGTCCGGATCGGATTTTTTCGGGTTTCGGGTATTTTGCCCATCCCTAGGTAATGTTACTCTCTCTGGCGGAAATAACGATACGGCTAGCAATACTCAGATTCTTGAAGATCAACTTCCTTCGTAGAATGTGCGTCAAAATCCTTCACATAATCAATCTGCTTCTATTTCTGATCCAAGCTCAAATCCGCTCTATATCCATATGGCGGATCACGAATCTGCTTCTATTTCTGATCCAAGCTCAAATCCGCTCTATATCCATATGGCGGATCACGCAGATATCAATCTCATTTCTCATAAGCTATTTGGTATTGCGAACTTTAGTACTTGAAGTAGGTCTATGGTTATCGCTCTAAGAGGAAGAAATAAATTGGTCTTTGTTAATGGATCCTTTCCTGAACTTAATAAATCTCATCCTGATTATGAGTCTTGGTTTCGTTGCAACAGTATTGCTTCTACCTGGATTTAAATGCTGTGAGTGAACAGATTCCGCAAAGCATCATGTATAGAGATGTTGCTAGAGAGATGTGGCTTGATATAGAAAATCAATTCAAGCAGAGTGACGGTCCAAGGAATTTTGATATCAAGCAGCAGATCTTTTCAGAAGTTCAAGGACAAAGAGGTGTTAGTGAGTATTACACCAAGCTGAAACAATTGTGGGAGGAACTCAAGAATCATGAGGCACCCTATAGCTGCTGCTGTGGACGCAATCAGTGTCCTAGTTGGAAAGCTATTGAAGCAAAAGAAGAACAAGACAAAGTTCTAAAGTTTTTAATGGGTCTTAATGATTCTTTCAAGAATACAAGAGGTCATATACGACTAGTGATACTGCCACGATGTCAGCAAACCAAGCCAAATCATCTCCTAAATCCGTCCAAAACAGATCTGATCTAGAGTATGTACGAAAGGGAGGCCATAACCGGTATTGTGAGAGCCACCGACGCCGGCAGTTGGAATCCCTTTCTCAAAGAAAGCTTGCGGCGGTGAAAAAATAAAAGAATAAATTATGAGAAATAACACTTCTTTTCTCAAACTTTGTGAAAAATAGCACCATATACCTGTAGTCAACATACCTTATACCATTTTTTGTCATTTAGCGAGACGAATTTACCCAAAAACTCCCTGATTCCAGAGTTATCGTTGACCAACGAGGAGTAATCATTGACCCAAAAGGGCAGAATAGTCTTTTTTTACGCGGTCAACGTCTCGAAAATCCCAGAGTGGTATTTCTCATAAACCCAAAAAAGTGGTATTTTCAAAAATAACCCCAAAATAAAATCCTTTTTGATGAGAGAGAAAGCTCTCGCCTATTTTTATGCTATCATCAAATTGTATAAAATAAGTAGAAACCATTTGTTTGAAAATTAATATAGATTTAAAACGATATTTTATTATATTAATATTTATATAATATAATTAGTATCAATTTTATATTATTTTGTTATAATAATATTTTTGAAAATAATCTAATAATTGATGTGACTTTTAAAAAAAGAAGTTTTCTGATTATAACATGTCAATATGTCACACTTTGAAACAACTTTTCCCGGTTCTTTAATACCTAGACCGCTAAATCACTTAATTTCAATATTTATTTAACTAATCCTATAAATTAATTAAATCATAGTAATCAAAGAAATTGATTTTAATAAAATTCATGATTCATTCAACCTAACAAACTCTAACACAAGTACAAACATTCAACCTAACAAACTCTAACACAAGTACAAATCAAACATCAATTAACCAAAAACAGCAACACTCTGGTATGTTATCATGTTCTCAGCTGTAGTCCCACGAGCTCCAAAAACAACCTGCTAAAACCTGCACCATAATGAAGAGGTGCCTCAGTATTTCATAAATATTGAGTGGGGCGATCAATCCGTCTCACAGCTATACACACAGGTATTTCAAATAAATTTGAGCATATAAATAACACAAGATATTTTACCAGCAAACCACAACTATAACAATAATAACAAGCAAATCAATCAGCACAAATAACATACAACACACAACATATATACATCATTTAAATAATTATCCAGATAAGTTACGGTACTGCACTCACCTTGACAAAAGAAGAGATCCAACCCTAACAGGTCATAAGCCTTAAATTAAGGACTTATAAAACCGAACAAACAGCGATAGTTCACTCTTCTCAAATCTCAGCCAACCTTCAATTCAAATCTAAACCGTTGAAAAGTAAGTCATAAATGTCAAGACGCTATCCTCATAAGATAAGGACGATCTGACCATAGATGAATTCAGGATCCAACTTTGAGTTCACGCTACTCCAGATTCGCGTCTTTGACTCCACAAAAATTTAGTCTTTTTAGAGTCGATTTGATATGACAACACTAACTTCTACCACAACACGCCAGATCTGTCTATGTCATTTATCTGCAACTTTCTTTCTCTCATCCAACCACAACCAAAAGCTCAGAATCTTCTCACCCCACAAAAATTAGGAGATTAAAATAGGGTTTTAAAGATTTAGGCACCCCACAAAAATTAGGAGATTAAAATAGGGTTTTAAAGATTTAGGATTTAAATGGGCTTAGGTTAACTTAAAAATAAGTCTAACATAAACTCAATGTTTAATAAGCCGAAAACCTTTTCTAATTATAACATATAAAACTCTTTCACAAAACAAATAGCTGACGGATCAAACGACCTTACAAATACGTTTAGGCTTACTTGGTCCAATATCGTAAGTCAACTGACTTGGTCAGTATCGATCAATCTATTCCACTAAACCGGATAAACCATCTAATACTTATTAAAGCGGATCACGATAACGGGTGTTACAACACTTGTAATGCAACATATCAATATAAATAATATATTGTTTATCAAATAATACGTCTTGATTTCCATTTATTTTGAGAATTTTTTTTGGTAAACAGGTTTTGAAAAAAATCCTTAAAGAAGAATAATACCTCTGAAATTTTGGTTTACTAGTCAGGAATTCCAACACAGAGGCGGATTTACTAGCCAGGAATGCAAGACGGAATAATTTGAGCTATATCATTTCCTGGTTGTAAACCACGACAAAAAAAATAAATAAATAAATTAACTTTCCATTTATAAAATCGGTTGGTAAAACAATGAATTTTGTTTCCAACTTTAACATGTTGGTTTTAACTTTCCATTTATAAAATCGGTTGGTAAAACAATGAATTTTGTTTCCAACTTTAACATGTTGGTTGGTTCGGTTCAGTTTGGTTTTTAATGGGATTGAACCATTTTCTAATATTCCACAGAGAGAAGCAGAAGATTAGAAATCAGAAGGTCCTAGAACAAACAAACCCTATTCACACTTTCTTCTTCCCCAATCACTTTAAAAAGAAAAAGACGAGACTTTACCACTTGACCTAAAACTATTTCTTCTTCCCCAATCACTTTAAAAAGAAAAAGACGAGACTTTACCACTTGACCTAAAACTATCTCTATCCTTCAGAAAAAGACGAGACTTTACCACTTGACCTAAAACTATCTCTATCCTTCTCTCTCGCGATCCGGATTATTGTTCTCAGACTATGGATTCGAGGAAGCTTAGTGAACTCAAGGTCTTCATCGATCAATGCAAGTCAGACCCTTCCCTTCTCTCTACACCTCCACTCTCCTTCTTCCGCGAGTATTTGGAGAGGTACTTTACATCTACTCCTACTCCTACTCCATCTCTCTCTCTCTTTTCGTTTGCGTCGATCTAATCGTTTTTCTTACTTTTATTTAAATATGTGGTGGATAGTAAGTTTTGATCTTTTGAGTTTATGTCTCTAGCTGAAATCTATTGTGCAATTGATTACAGACTTGTAGATGAAAGTTCTGTCTTTGGTTACGGTTTCTTAGATTTATCTTTGTGATGCGATTCTATGGTTGTGAAAGTTTTGGGTTTTCTATTTGCTTCCTTGTTTATTTGAGTGTCGATGATCTTTTGAGCTTCTGATGAATTATGGGATTTTCCTTTTTAATGATTTCAGTCTTGGTGCTAAGATACCTACTGCTGCTTATGAAGAAGGCAAAGACACAAGCTTAGTGAACTCAAGGTCTTCATCGATCAATGCAAGTCAGACCCTTCCCTTCTCTCTACACCTCCACTCTCCTTCTTCCGCGAGTATTTGGAGAGGTACTTTACATCTACTCCTACTCCTACTCCATCTCTCTCTCTCTTTTCGTTTGCGTCGATCTAATCGTTTTTCTTACTTTTATTTAAATATGTGGTGGATAGTAAGTTTTGATCTTTTGAGTTTATGTCTCTAGCTGAAATCTATTGTGCAATTGATTACAGACTTGTAGATGAAAGTTCTGTCTTTGGTTACGGTTTCTTAGATTTATCTTTGTGATGCGATTCTATGGTTGTGAAAGTTTTGGGTTTTCTATTTGCTTCCTTGTTTATTTGAGTGTCGATGATCTTTTGAGCTTCTGATGAATTATGGGATTTTCCTTTTTAATGATTTCAGTCTTGGTGCTAAGATACCTACTGCTGCTTATGAAGAAGGCAAAGACACAAATGTGGAATCTGATGTAGAGCTCGAAGGAGACACTGTTGAACCTGATAATGATCCTCCTCAGAAGGTACGTTAACCAAACACAACCTCACTTTTTATTTACTTATTTTTTTCTTAACATACTTGGTTTTTGATACAGATGGGGGATTCATCAGTGGAGGTGACTGATGAGAATCGTGAAGCTGCTCAAGAAGCTAAGGGCAAAGCCATGGAGGCCCTTTCTGAAGGAAAGTTTGATGAAGCAATTGAGCATTTAACTCAGGCTATTACGTTGAATCCAACATCAGCTATTATGTATGGAAACAGAGGTAAGCTCAAGTCATTGCTCTTCTTTAACTTCCATATGTTTCTGTATCTAACTGTTTATATTTGTGGTTCAGCAAATGTGTACATTAAGTTGAAGAAGCCAAATGCTGCTATTCGAGATGCAAATGCTGCGTTGGAGGTACATTGGTCTATTATTTTCGCCAGGAGTGTTGTTTTATAGTGATGATACTGAATTGTTTTGTTTTTGTGGTCGTAGATTAATCCTGATTCTGCCAAGGGATACAAGTCGAGGGGTATGGCTCGGGCCATGCTTGGAGAATGGGAAGGGCGGTGGTGGTGGTGGTATGCCCGGTGGTATGGACTTCAGCAAAATATTGAATGTGAGTTATTAAAATCTTTTATTGTACAAACTTGAGATGGAGTGGAAAGGATTGAAAATGTTATGATAAATGTGAACAGGATCCAGAGCTAATGTCGGCATTTAGCGATCCAGAAGTGATGGCAGCTCTTCAAGATGGTATGTGACTTCATTTTAGAGTTGCGGTAAATGTTAATACATTGATGTTATTGAGTGATGAATATATGGTTTGAATGTGATAACAGTGATGAAGAACCCGGCGAATCTAGCTA
Organism: Physaria fendleri; assembly: GCA_036630335.1. NCBI lineage: Eukaryota > Viridiplantae > Streptophyta > Magnoliopsida > Brassicales > Brassicaceae > Physaria > Physaria fendleri. The sequence goes on along the minus strand of CM071720.1, from coordinate 4,812,548 downwards.
AGCATCAGGCGAATCCGAAGGTGGCTCCGGTTATTGCAAAGATGATGGGCAAATTTGCTGGGCCTAAATAAACTTGAGTTGTATCTTCTCTTTCCCGTTTCTGAGATATGTTTGAGATTTTTGTTATATGTTTTTATTGCAGAGGAATTTGAAAACAGAAGCTGAACTATTTTCTCTTTGTTAGTAATTTTATTACATCTCTTTTTGTTTGATTTTGGTTTTGAGAGTTTGAATATGAAGACGTGAGATAAATGATCTGAATTAAAATCTTTGATGTTTTTTTTTAAAAAAAATTCTGAATTCTCCAAATTAAAAAATTTCATGGTTTAAATAGAAACAAAACATGAAGATTTTGGAAAAGGAAAGATGCGAAATCCTCCCAAAATCCAAACACAGTTTCTTTTCAATTTTTCACTTCACAACTTTTAATCCTCTCCCTGACAAAAAAAAAAAAACTTTTAATCCTCTCACAAATTTACAGTTACAAAATTTGTTTTAGGTTTTACCCCTGTAGATTAAATTTAAGGTTATAGATTAATCGTAGCTTAAAGGTTATAATACTGTATAGTATTGGGTTTTGATTTTTTTTTTTTTAATGAATGTTATATTCACATGTCTCAATAAAATTTCACCGACTAAATCCAGTAGACCTAAACTTTTGGTTGTAAACCGGAAAAAATCGAACCGAAAAAACCGAAAAAAATAATCGAATCGAAACCAATTTTAAATCCGAACGGTGCAATTATTTTGAATCCGAATAAACCAAAAACCAAATAAATCGAACCGAATCGAATAAACCCAAAAATTATTTTGAATCCGAATAAACCAAAAACCAAATAAATCGAACCGAATCGAATAAACCCAAACCAAAAAAAACTGAATGTTCGAACTATATCAATTATTATAATAAGACAACTATATGTTATTATCTCTGAAACATTTAAAGCGTAAAGATCCAAAAAGTCGATAACTTTATCAGTTTCCATTTATATGTCCAGTATATTCCAAACCGTAAAAATTGTTTAGGTCAAACTTTATTACATCGACCCAAATGAAATAAAAATGATCATGCATTTTATTTCTTAAGAAAATAAAGCACCGATTTTCATTGTAATCGTTAATCTCTTGTTTTTATATGTTATTTTGGGTTTAAAATTTATTAACACTTAAAGTTTCATATCGCCATAAGAAAAAATACGGCGGAAGAAAAATATATATGGAGAAGAAGGAAAAAATGGTTATTTCGGAAATTAACCGAAAAACCGAACCGAAAAACCGATTCGAATAAATCAAACCGAATAAAAATAATTTTTTTCTCGATAATTATTTTTAATTATGAGTAAACCGAACCGAATAAATCGAATGTCCAGACCTAAATATAAGGGTAGGTTAAACTTCAATGAGAAAAAAAATATAGGTAGAATTAAACTTACAAAGAAAAAAAAACTAAAAACTAACTTAAAACAGATGGAATTGAAAACCAGAACTGAAGACCATCTCCATAACGAACCAAGCGGTCATTTGAAGACTAGCCAAGCGATTGCATGTTTGATGATCAACCATTGTAACCAAAACATTTGCACGAGTAAGGCCGGTCTAATGATTTTGGATGTTCTAGGTAAAAGAATTTTTTTTATGCCTTTATATATTTTTATAATATTATAAATAAAATAATAATTATTTTAAAAAGAATTTAACTTCATAAACGAGCAATTACCAAAAAAGAAAATATATAGTAATAGAATATAATCCTTATATTTTTTTTTGCCGCAAAATGCAATATAGTTCACAGAAGATTTTTTTTTGCCGCAAAATGCAATATAGTTCACAGAAGGACTATAATCCATCAAACTCATACGCTTAGTTAAAAGTGTTAAATCTAAGTATCTAACTGGTGAAATCCCTTCATAAACTGGGTAGTAAGAGAAAAATTGCTCCCTTCGAGTCGAATCCACACCGACAACAAAGATAATGCTCTTCTCCACATTGGCATACAATCTGTCATATCTCAAGAAACATGTGTAAGACACCCATCAAACCATCAGCAGAACATCTTTTATCCCGTATATAAAAACCCGCAAATCATCAATAAAACACAAATGAGTAAGACCAATAGGCCCTTGACAAAAAAAAAAAAAAAAAAAAAAAAAAAAAAAAAAAAAAAAAAGAGTAAGACCAATAGGTATATATAATACCATTAAATTTAACTCATCCATAATACATTAGACAAACTAAATTCTAATATCATTGTTTAATATTTATATTTCAGTAAAAAACTAAAATTTAATAAATTTTACGATTACCGTTACTTTTATAAAATTCAATATAAATAAATTTAGTTTTAATATCAAGATATGCAATCACTAATGGGCAATCGGAGAATCGGTTAATATAAACTGGCTGACTTTTTAATTCCAGCTGTACTATTGGGTTTCAAACCAAATCCCCCTGAACTTTTGATCTCTTCACTGTACTACCTAGACAATATTTGTATTCATTTTACTACATGAACTTTATTAACCGGTGCAATTTTCCCCCTACTTAATATCCGCAATTTGATCCAGAGTTGTAACAAAGAGTGGCTTGATGTTCCCTGAAATCACTTCGTCTCTAATGAAGTGACAATTGACACCAATGTGCTTCGTACGTTCATGATATACCAGGTTCTTTGCTATATCTATCACAGACTTGCTGTCACAACACACTAACATTGGAGAAGTATGTGCAAATCCCATATCCAACAGTAAGCTCTTCAACCAAATAAGCTCTTATGTAAGCATCGCCATGGACCTATACTCAGCCTCCACAAAAGAACGACTCACTGTCGGCTGCTTCTTTTCTTCCAAGAGATGGAAGAGCCTCTGAGCTGAACCACATATCATGCAACCGACTTGCGAGTAAGAGGGCAACTCGCCCAATCTGAATCGCACCATCCGGTAAGAGAGAGATCGGAGGTAGAATGAAGGAGGGAGCCCTAGCCTGGACTGTTCTTCAAATATCGAACCACTCGGAGAGCTGCATCCCATTGATCTTCTGTTGGAGCTTGCATGAATTGAGCAAGAGTATGAATAGAGAAAGCAAGATCCGGACGTGTGTTACCCAGATATATTAGCTTTCCAATCAGTCTGCGATATGGTGTAGGATTAACAAGCTTTGGCGCTTTAGACAAAGCCAATCCGTGATGAGTTTGAAGAGGGGTCGGTGAAGGTTTTGCTCCCAAAAGCCCACAATCTGCGATGATATCCAATGCGTATTTCCTTTGACATAAGTAGAAAACCTCTTTGTTCCGAGCTACCTCCAATCCGAGAAAGTACTTGAGAGAACCAAGATCTTTCATGTGAAAGTGGCTGGAGAGATATATTTTCATCTTCGAAATTTTTTCCTCCGAGTTTCCTGTAATTTTAAGATCATCTACATAGACCAAAATCCTCAATTGAACAGCATCAGTATTGAGAATAAACAGAGAATAGTCTGAAACTGATTGAAGAAACCCATAAGTTTTTAAGGCTGAAGATAGCTTTACAAACCAGCACCGAGGAGATTGTTTTAACCCATAAATTGATTTCCGAAGTCTGCAGACTTTGTCTTTGTCGCTGTTCTGAAAACCTGGAGGTGGGCGCATGTACACTTCTTCATGTAAATCACCATGGAGGAACGCATTGTGTATATCCATATGATGTACTCTCCAATCATAAGCTGCTGCATATTTCAAAAACAAGCGAACAGTTCCCATTTTTGCAACAGGAGAAAATGTTTCATCATAATCTTCACCCTCTTTTTGTTTGTTACCAAGGGCCACCAAACGAGCCTTGTATCTCTCTAAAATGCCATCTGAATGGAACTTGAACTTATACACGCATTTACTACCAATGGCTATCTTTCCTGGTGGTAAATCAACCAGATCCCAAGTGTGATTCAATTCTTGTGCATCAATTTATGCTCTCATTGCCTTTCGCTATTCTAATTGTTTTACAGCTTCAGTATAAGAAACAAGTTCAGAAGCACGGGAAATTCCTGTCTGGAATGCCCTGTGTGAAGGAGAAAAACGAAAATGAGACATAAAAATTAGATAGAGGATAGAGAGATGTACGAGAAGAGGTATCCGTTGTTGTAATTTGTGCTGCATTCGTAATGTAAAGTATCTTGGGCCAAATCTAATTCAATAAATTGTGGCCCAATAACCTGTTGTATTGTTTCATTATTTTGGGCTGAGCTAGTAGACTCCAAAACATTTCCTGGAAGCCCATTACTTATGCCTAAGGGACCCAAATCGGTAGAATCTGCATTTAAACACTCTGCAGAATTAAAAAACATGTCAGTCTTGTAGAAAAACCCAGTTTCACAGAATCGAACATCTCTAGAAACAAAGAAATTATTTGTTTTAGTATCATATAGACACCAACCCTTTTGTCCATACGGATAGCCAACAAAAATGCACTTTCTTGTGCGAGAAATTTATCTCCATGAGTATATTGGTTATGTGCATAACAAAGACAACCGAATACCCAAAGATGATTAATAGACGAAGGACGTTGATGAATGATTTCAGAAGGACTCTTGCCATTGACAACTGTTGACGGAGTTCTATTGATCAAATACCCTGCCATGAGAACGCATTCTCCCCAAAAATCGATTGGAAGAGAAGCTTGAAATCTCAAAGCACGAGCGACGTTCAAGATGTGTCGATGTTTTCTTTCAACTCGGCCATTCTGATTTGGTGTTCCAACACACGATGTTTCGTGCATTATCCCTTTGCTGCAAAAGAAAGTTCTCATAACCATGAACTCACTGCCATTATCCGATCTAATGACTTGAACATCTTTGTTGAATTTTCTTTTGATCAAAGACAGAAATTCCGTAAGTTTGCTTTGCGTCTCATGCTTGTGCTGCAAAAGAAAAATCCATACATTACGAGAGTGATCGTCAACAACAGTTAAAAAGAAACGAGCTCCCGAAGAGGATGGAGTTTGGTATGGACCCCAAATAGTTAAAAAGAAACGAGCTCCCGAAGAGGATGGAGTTTGGTATGGACCCCAAATGTCACAGTGAAGTAAACCAAACAAAATTTCAGATTTATGATTGCTCAAAGGAAAAGATTCATGACATTGTTTTGCACGAAGACAAGTCTCACAAACAGTATCTAAAGAAGTAAGAGAAATATCTGAAACACTAGACAACACTTTATCTGATGGATGTCTAAACCGATGGTGCCATAAAGTATTGGAAATGTTTGTTTTGGCAACACAAGCTTGAGCAGATTCCACCCCTTGAAAGTAGAATGTTCCGCTGCTTCTTTTACCCAAACCAATCACCGTATTTGTAAGCCGATCCTGGATGATCAAAAAATGATTAGCCATTTGCAAAACACAATCATTTTCATCTAATAATTGAGCTACTGAAATTAAATCTGTCATTAATTCTTCAACAAAGAAGATTTAAGCACTAAGTGTTCTCCCAACACTATTGTTCCTTCTCTAAGTGCCAGTCTTTCAGTTCCATCCGCCAAGACTACATTCATAGGAGCTATGTTCCTCATATCTCGTAACACATTCAGATTGCTTGTCATATGGTGCAACGCTCCTGTATCCAAAACCCAAAACAGGTCAGATTTCGAATTAGAACTACAATATGTACCTGATAGGGTATCTGAAGAGTTACGAGTGGCGTTTAGAACACGGAGAACAGACTGCCATTCACTACAAGAAATATGGGCATTGGTAGCAGTTCGTTGTAGCACTAATTCACTAACTGCTACCAA